>CM073769.1:45248864-45397086 GCA_037158775.1 Hetaerina titia | reverse complement strand
GACCGCTGGGACTCATCCCATGGAAAGTGAGTCCGTTCGAACGAATTCTTCTTTTTCTCTACCCCTTTCCCTAATTTCTGCACAGGTTTCTTTTCTTTGGGTGTGGAAGGAGGTTTAGCGATTATCTAG
This sequence comes from Hetaerina titia, assembly GCA_037158775.1. Taxonomy (NCBI): domain Eukaryota; kingdom Metazoa; phylum Arthropoda; class Insecta; order Odonata; family Calopterygidae; genus Hetaerina; species Hetaerina titia. Next base: position 45,396,957 of record CM073769.1, on the reverse strand, counting down.
ACCCGTGTAGAGTGTTTCTGCTGAAAATTTAGGCATGCGCAAGAGCGTATTCCTCGCCCCCCCCCCCATCAATATAGCTGGGATTCGATTGCTTGAAATTTTTCTGGTTGCGTCTTGCTTTCCCGCCCTCTTTCGTACCGACGCGGAGCAGGTAAACTCTAAGCATGCTTTCAACATTCTTCTGGATCTCAATTGTCAGCAATGATTTGGTCGTCATCGTCATGTTGCCCTTTGGGGTATAACGCGATACGTAGTTTTAACATTCGCGCCTCTTCTGGAAAATAACTGAATCTGAGTTCCGAATATTTTGGCTCTCAATGGCTGTTTTTTCTTGTTCTAAACTTGGAAATTTTTTACTTAATTCTCGACTCAGTTCGCGAGTTCCGGAAAAACAAACTTCAGAGCACTCCGGAAGAACACATGATACTCGTAGGTCATCTTTTTCAGCTGTCTCATAGAAGATTTGAGTTTCCTCGATGATGTAGGGTGTTGTTAGAGTTTCTGGTTTCTCTCTCGAGAGCCCGGGTTTGAATCCAGTTGGTGGTAGATTATTCAGCTTCCGCATCCCTATTTGGACGCCACGGAGAGCACTTCAAGTGGAGTACGTCTGTCGGATGGTTTAATAAATTGTGCACCTGGACGGCTTTCCTTAAAAGTAGGCTAATGCCAAAAATGTGGGCAGATGATCACATTTTTATTTATCACCATTTTTTTCTGCCTTGGACAAGCATTATTTTTGTTGATATTCCACCATTCCACCACTGATCATATTTCTGCAGCCATTCACACAACTTTCAAACTCGTCATCTACCTTACTAATTTTCACAAACATTCCGCCAAGGTATACAAAATCACCCACCTGTTTAATTGTTTTGCTTTTGTATTACACTGTGTATGCAATCATTTGCAAACATTTTTCGCACTAGTCATTTTAGTCCCCCAATCACGCATTCACGCGCCTTACTATTTTCATACATCACTTTTAGAGCATTCAATAACTGCTCATTTACGAGTGTGGTCCCATAGGTACCCGGCCTGACCTAGAGATGGCGGTAGTTGTTTGAAAAATATCACTGTGTTAGAAAGTACGCAATCTATAAAGCCTATGTTTCAACTTTGAAGACGATACATTGTTTAGTATTTGTTTGGCAACCATCAATAGTGAACGTTTTCGGGAATTTGTGAAAATGGAGAAAATTGGTCAGCGTTATGTGATAGAATACTTTTATTTGAGAGGCCTCAGCCCAACCAATATAAAAGCTGAACCGGATTCTATTCTGGGTGAGTCTACTCCTTCGCTTACAACAGTAAAATATTGGGTAGCAGAGTCAAAACGAGGCCGTACTAGCTGTCAAGACGAGCATCGCATTGGTCAACCAAATGAGGTGATGACTCCAGAAACGGTGAAGAAAATCCACTAAGTGATATTGAATGATCGTCGACTGAAAGTGCGCGAGCCAACAGACATAGTAGGCATTTCAAAAAGTGCGGTACATCGCTGATTGAGAAAGCTGTGTGCAAGATAGGTTCCGCATTTGCTCACACTCGAACCAAACCAGTGTCGTGAAGATGTTTCAATTGAGTGCTTAGCAAAGTTTCACAGCAACAAAGCAGAATTTTTGCGCCGTTTCATAACCATGAATGAGCATTGGTCCATTACTTTACACCCGAAAAAAAAGAACAATCAAAACAATTGATTCAAAAGGGAGAACTGGCTCCAAAGAAGGCGAAGACCGTTTCTCTGCAAGCAAGGTCATGGAATCAGTTTTTGTGATGCACGGGGGATAATTTTCATTGACTATCTTGAAAAAGGAAAAACTATCAACCGCGAGTATTATGCGAACTTATTGCAACGTTTGAGCGAAGAAATCAAACAAAAGCGGCCGCATTTGGCTAAGAAGAAAGTGTTGTTTCATCAAGACAATGCACCAGCTCACAACTTCGTTATTGCAATGGCCAAAATTCATGAATTTAAATTTGCATTGCTACCTCATGCATGCAGATTTAGCCTCCTCGGATTATTTTATGTTCGCAAATTTGAAAAAATGGCTTGGTAGTCGAAGATTTTCCAGCCGTAAAGAAGTGACGTCGACAGTTAATGGCTATTTTGAGGAGCAAGACAGGTCTTATTATAAAAAGGGTATCGAACTTATTGTACATCGTTTGGAAAAGTGTGTAGAGCTGAAAGGAGATTATGTTGAAAAATAAAGACATTTTTTTCCAAATTTTTTGTATTTCTTTTGTTGGGTCGGGTACCTCCGGGACCACCCGTACTCCATATTCTCTCAATAGCTTCCATAACCTTCCTGCATTTACTCTGATATATTTCCTTTTCATATCAAAAAACGATCATTGAACTTCATTTCGAACATCCATTCCTTTCTGGAATACTTTCTAAAGAACAAACAGGTGATCCTCCTCCTTTAATCCTGTATATCTTTCTCCTTATTTAGTCCATCACATTCTCAACAAATGTCAGTGTCCCCTATCATGTTAATAATAAATCCAAATTGGTTATAATTTATTCCAAAATATTACAACAATTAATTTTACACGTTGATTTATTGCGTACAACTCATTTCAGTGCCAATTCATTATCATGATATACAAAATAAATCACAGGAGACAATTGGAATTTTTATTATTTCTGAATATTTCCCAGAATTAGATCCTTCAGTTCCACATAAATAGTTTTATCTCTGAATCTCCAGACTTGTGCTTCGTTCTACTAAATATTGTTTTTCGGAAGTTATAGTAAGCGTAGTTCATCAGGCCGATATTAGAGGATTGATGTATATATGTACTCTCTAACATGTTTTGGGAGTACGTTACAGTAATGAACTCGAGGGATAGTTGGATAGGTGAAAGAAGATTGTATCCCGAAATAATCCTTATGAAATTCATACATCAGGGTTGTGGACCAGTTCCTTTCCTTCTGCCACTTGTGGTTTCCCAGGAAGATCCGATGCCTAGAAAATTATGTAGTTCGGGTGAAGTTGTCCAGCGACGTCAGATTTGAACCCCAGACCCTCTGTTCAGTATCCGAATACTTTGGTCACTGGACTACTACATCATCTTTCAGAAATAGTCATTACTAATTTATCATCGAAGGGCATTCTTATTTTATCCGTAGACTAATTGTCGCACGTTAGTTTTAATGGCTTTGTCTAGATGTTTTCTCTCACGTTTGTAATCAGTTCCTACGTTAGCTATCATCGTTTTTTAGAGCTTTTCTTACGCGTAATTCATTGATCGTGCCATCGAATTCTGCCCCAAGCATTTTTTTGCGTGTGTTCTTCTTTTTTTATGCTAAGCTAAAGTATAATCTATTTTTATACTTCTGTCCTTCATTATTTAAGTTCTTTATTTTCTTTCAATTTCAGTTAGGCTCGATAGCCGCACTCCATGGCTTTATTTGCAACTTTAGAATACGCATGTCAAATGCGTGCAATGATTAAATTTTTCACATGTGTGCTCTTCTGGTATTATGTCAAATATATTAAGTCATGATTCAATTTTGAACATATTACTGTCCTTCCTCAAATTTTTCCTCACCGTATTATATTTCCTATCTACTACCTATGGACAACTAGGCCCGCTTAGGTTTACTTTCGTTTAATACGTCTTAGTTTTCGTTTGTCGCTTTTTTGATGTGACACGATTTTCGTTGGTACACAAGTGTTATTAAAGTCTGGTCACAGGCTATATCTACTCATGGAGAGTTTTTGCCTTAGACCTACTATTTGAATCGGTTTCATATGAGCTGTAGTTCAGTATGTATCATCTTTTGTCTCTATATATTTTCCGTGTAACCACTGTATCTTTTTAAATAAGTGTTTACGATCTGTATTTGCTAATGGTACTTTAAATTGCGATCACAAGGTATTCTCCTCTTACTTTACGTATTTCCAATTATATTAATAATCGCCATTTGCATTTAAGAATTAGTCTAACTTATGATTCTGTAAATTCTGATATATGTTCTAATTTCTCTTCTTCGTCTTGATCAATTATTTCTTGTTACAGCAATAAGAGGGCAAGGATCCATCAATGAAGTGTTATGTATTCGAGTAGCATCGATTATGCCCACTATTTGGTTAATAGTCCTAGTAATTAATTGAAATTCAATTTAGCATATTCCATTCGGCTCGTGCAGCCTCCCTGGGTCACGATTGAGTCACGATTTTACGATAGCTTGTTGACTTCTCTTTATTTTTCAGTGATTTATAATGAAAATGTTCCTGATAGCTCCATGGTGAAACAGCTGTTGACTTGAGAAAACAGACAGTTCTTTACATTTCTATGCTGAACACATCATTGAAAAGTGGCAAAGCACATGACTTCGGGAAGCGGTGTTAATGGAGCAGAATGGATGAAGAAATCTCTTCATGGAAGAATAGAAGACATCAGCAGTGGCTCAATAAGTTGAGTGGTCAGTTGGAGGTGAGAATTGGACTACATATACCCTTACGAGCAATTATTTCAATAGAAGTTGCTCTCAAGCATGGAAGTCGAACTTTTAGCCTAGTGATGCTCGTTTTGATGTGATATTTCCGAATATTCGTAGCCCACGAATGCATATTCTCTGGTGTGAAATACAGTAATTTCATGGAGATTGTATTATTTCTATATATTATTACGGGCCGTTGATTACCTATAGGAGTGAAGCTTTGGATTAAAGAGAAACTATGCGATATATGAATAATGCTGCGCGTTTATTCGGCTATTTAATAGCTCACCAGGTACTCGAATAAGATATCTCATTTGTTTTTTTAAGAATATTTATCTTTGTTTAAAGAACTACCCGAGGTTCTTTGGGAAAGAATGGAAAATACAAGCATTCAGTCTCCATTAAGGATAAACTACCATAGTCTGATTAAAAGTAAATACAAGGGCTGTCCAAAAATAGCCTACGTTTTGAAATAAAATATGAACCTAGTGGCAACATGAAGTTTTATTATTTTCATTCGAAAGGCACATTTTAAAAATATTTGTATGTTTACCATTTAAATTGAGGCATTTATCATAACGCCCCCCTGCCGCACACCCTAGCGATGTCTTGCAGGGTTATAAATTAACAATAAGGATACACAGACTTTTCAATTCCGTCTCTGGAGATATCTGTCGCCTTAAATTTTTACCACTTGTTTACACCAGCATGAAATTCTGAGTCCCTGCCAAGGTGCTGTATTATAATTCTCGTCTAGCGATGGATCCGTAATCGTAAATTGGCGATTTTCACTAATTTTTTCCTTCATTTTCACTGTCAGAACATTTGTCACAAGCGTAGGCCGACCACTGTGGCCCTCGCCGTGAACATTGGTGCGGTCATTTTTCAACTAAACATTGCCTCACTCCTCCTTCACTCATTATTCCATCTCCGCACACTTCACAAAGTTGCCTATGAATTGCCATTGGCATGTGATTCTTTGTCAGTAAAAACAATCATAGATCGCACTTCACAACTTGCCGGATTTTCCGTTGCAGCGCACATTTTAACAGTTCGCAATGAGTGAAGTAAAGGAACTACGGCCTGCACACTACCACAGCAGGATGTGTACTGGCTTAGGGACATTTTGACACCAAGATGGTGCCTCTATCCCTACCCACCTCCACGCTAAGCTGAAACGTAAGTTACTTTCTGGCCAGCCCTCGTATATTATGATTTTATTTTAAAATATTATCAGGAAATTAGGAAGTTAAAACCTTGTGACTCTATTTTAAAGCTATGATCTGGAAATAATAGGGGCACTACATAACATGACGAGTTTAAATATTGTGTTGTATTTTCTTCGCCCGTATGAAGGCAATGGTAACACTATGGTAAACTAGGCTCTGACAGGTGATTTTTCTTTGGCAGGCTATTTAATCACTCAAGTGTATACTAACGCCTTGTGCTAGTCTTTTAATGGTTCTTGCTCAAGTTCTGATTATGCACTTAAGTGTAACTTTAGTTTTACAGTTAAACAATTAATTTTTGCTCAAACTAAATTCAGCATTACATTTAGGTCTGTGGCGTACAGGTTTGGAATCGTGGCAGCTAACTGGTCTGCCTCTTTAGATCTCCGAAGTACGCAGGCATGCCACTTCTTGAAATACCGTTTCAAAGGAGAAGAAAGGCCCTACTATTTAATGTCATGCGTGCGCAGATTTCATTCGGTTGATAATAGTTTGCGTTTTGATAGTGGCACAGGGTTCGGTCGATTGAATATTTGTGCAATAATAAATGAAATTTCAGGTTACCTGACATTTGTCGTTATTATACAATTGTGCAACGTTCCATTCAGTTGCCGAATTCTAGAGTATTTACACTATTCTTTGTAATAAATCAAAAGAGAGATGGTACTTTTTTCCACACTTTATTATTTAAAGTCGACCGGTTTCGTCGCATAGGCGACATCACCACCTGATGATGTCGCCTATGCGACGAAACCGGTCGACTTTAAATAATAAAGTGTGGAAAAAAGTACCATCTCTCTTTTGATTTATTAGAATGGATTTCCACAAAGTGAAGCCTGAAACCATCGAGTTTACTATTCTTTGTATTTTAAGTGATTTGGTGATTTTCAAAATACACTGTATTTGCGATGCCGTTTTTGGTGGACTTATAAAATCCTGTGATTACATTTTATAGGCATTTGTAATCTGCATGAGGTGAATGTCTTCAAAACGTAAAGTGATAAGGGGGTAGTAAAAATCTACAAAACGTGTAGATGAAAGATGTAGTGTTTGGCTCTTCTTTTCGTGGTGCTTACGAATTCGTACGATTTAAAGTTTCAATTGGGAGATTTCGACATTTTGAGTATGAAGCTTGAAGTTTTTAAACTAAAAGAAGGTTTTGATTGGCTCTTGAAAATGTTATTGGAAAATAATGACTTTTAAAAGTGTGGGGCGAGGGACGATCAAGGTGCGTACACTTGGCTTGAATAGCTGGAGATATATTTTCCATATTAAAGTTCTCTTTAATGAGAATTCTCGATATTCTCGTTTCTCACATTTTATTAATCCCAAAATAATCTTCTACTGGAAATATTTCCACCATTTATTATTTGCCTCTATAAATGATTCTATATATATATATATATATATATATATATATATATATATCATTTATATATATATCTATATTTATATATATATATACTATATTATATTCTATATACTATATATACTATACTATATTATATTTATACATTTATATATATATTCTCATTTATATCATATATATATATATATATATATATGATATAAATGAGAATCAATATTAATAAAACAAAGGTTATGCGATTTTCCAGAAAGAAAAAGGCTAAGCTAAATATTAAAATAGGCAGGGAAAGAATAGAGCAGGTAGAGCAGTTTACATATCTCGGAAGTGTTTTGGACCAACATGGTCAAAGTGGTAGGGACGTAAGGAGAAGAATTGCGCTAGGCAAGGAGGCTTTCTCAAGGAGGAGGGAGTTGATGACGGGGACGTTGAGTAGGGATGTTAAGAAAAGACTCGTAAAAACTCTGATATGGAGCGTAGCTATGTACGGCGCGGAAACGTGGTCGCTGAAGCAGGAGGATAGACGTAGATTGGAGGCTTTTGAAATGTGGGTGTGGAGAAGAATGGAGAAGGTGAAATGGACCGAAAGGAAAACAAATGAGGAAGTACTGGAAATGGTGGGTGAGGAGAGGGGTTTGTTGAGAGAAATTCTATGGAGGCAGGAAAAATGGATGAAAGGCGTATTGAGCGGTAGTGGAATGTTGAAGAGGGTAATAGAGGGGAGAATGTTGGGCAAGCGAGGTAAGGGTAGGAACAGGATAGGGATGTTGGACGGGATGAAGGGAGGAAAGAAGTACACCGAGATGAAGAGGGACCTGATATAGATTAGTTTGCTAGGTGGGGAGTCACAAAATGTTTATTTGATAGTTGTTTCCATCCAAAAACCTACCTTAACCGGTAGATTACCTAATAATAATAAATGATTCTTGTGAGATTTTTACCACCCGTGTGCAGCAAACCTAATTGTTTAGAAATATTAAAATTTGCCTGCTTTCATCTTCCTGGGAAAAAGAGCTCTTTAAGTTCTCCTGGAACTTCTGGATTCAACGAAATCTTTACATCGCAAACATTTCACAGTCCAATTTGCATAATTTTGATTATGGTCTTCATTTCTATAGATTTTTGGGAGACCAAGTGAGGATAGACGGCTGGAATGAGAACTTATAAGAACGTGGGAAAAGTTGGCGCAGGGCATAAATAGTGGCAATGGAATGTTAAAGAATTGAAATAGAAGAGAATACTGGGTGAGCGAGGAACTCGCAAAGGGAAGAAACGATTGCGTGTTAGGTGAAACGGTGGCTTATTTTAGCCTAGGGTACTACGATGTTTATAGTATGTCATGTTAGGCTTGAGCTTAATCGTTTTTCTCCCTCTAACTCGCTCATCCAACATTCTCCTCTCCATCAATTCTTTAACATTTCATCACCACAATATGCCTTTGCAGCCGCCTCGTTAATGAGCAAACGCTACGTGGTATATCCTTCATGACTCCTACCCGATCTTTCTGGCTTGGTTGATCCTTCTTCTAGGCATAATTTTCATTGTTCCCTCCAGTATTTGGGGCTATGAGAGAATCGCAATCGCCCTTCCACCACGTCAATGCTATTGGGAGGGAAATTTTTCAAGAGCTATTTAAATTTTGATCTCAATATACGAGATCTCATCTTTCATTTTCATCCACAATGTTTTATTTTTCTGACACTCTCATGTTCGATTCTAAAAGTGTTTCCAAATATTTCTCGTATTTAACATCACCATTTCTCTCCAATAGTTTTCTACGGGTCTCATAATTTACATTGCTCTGTTCAGTTGCTTGAAACGAAATTGACCGGTCATCATTGCCAAATTGTGGTTTTTATTGATTTCCTCATTTAGATAGCTCTCAAAGTAACTTGATTATGAAATCACTGGTCCACCAAAATATTATTATTATTGGTAATCTACCGGTTAAGGTGGATTTTGGATGGGCGCAAGCACCAAAGTGTATAGGATAATTCACTCGCCTCTTAAGAAAACAAAACCTGAAATTCAGCATCTCAAGAAGACCTTCAATTCCGAATATTTCCTTCCTCCTTTCATTCCGACCAACATCCCAATCATATTCCAACCCCATCCTGGTTTGCCAAACTTTCTACTCTCTATCACAGTTTCAACATCCATTTGCCAATTTAAAATACTCTGCATGACTCTTTCCTTCCCCATGGCTTGTTTTACTTTCTGCCTATTTCACCTTTTCCTCACCCAAATTTCAAAAGCCTCCAATATATGTCTATCATCCTGTTCAGTGACATGTTTCCCGGCCGTACAAAACCACGCTCCACATCAAAGTTTTTTTGACAAGCCGTTTCTTAACATCCTTACTCAATGGAGCAATCAATTCCCTCCTTGTGAAAGCTTCTTCACCTAACGCATTCCTTCGTCTTATGCTCCTATTAAAATATATATAATTTGAAATATTCCCTCCCCTCATGGTTTCCATCTTCAGTCTTAGTTTCCAAACAATGAGTTTTTCATCACAAGGGGATTGGGTCCAGAATTCCATCACTTTCTTTAATTTCACTTACCCAATTCATATTTTTCTGCTGACTTCTTCTTGGCCCTCTCCTACAACCGCATTCCAGTCTCCTAGAAGTTTACTACCGTTTGATATTCTATTATAAGCCCCACTATTGTCTTGTAGGCGTATTTCACATTCCTTACATATTAGTTGTGTGTAAGTATACAAGTACAATATTTCACACTTATTATGTCCTTCGGTTTAGGTTATGCGACACAATATCGACATCAATCAATGACGAGAAACTAATGCAATTAATTTACTATGTAGTTTTGAAATTTTCCTACAGAATTGCTAAGTATTTCTCTAAAGGTCATATTTCTGGTCGTCGTTTCTAGGGATCAATTAAAATATAATACGGAGGGAAAATATTATTGTCTAATTCCTTTCTCTACTTCACATGATATGGGTATCATTTGTAATCTTAAAAAAAATTGGCGTCTCATGAAGTATTTATAAGGCATGATTGTAGACTAAGAAATTCAAAGAACTGTCTGGTCGAACATATGTCCAGGTGACCTGTTATTTTAAGACTGAGCTCTTAACTGATTGCAAAATTCTATCGAGTGGTCCCGTCCGAAGGTCTGGAAGGGGTCTAATGTCCCTCCAGGATAGTTCTACTTGTATCACCTCTTGTGAGTAAAAATAGGGAAAGCAGTTGATTAACTACTGTTACCTGAATAATTATATCGCTTCCCTTTTCTTCCCAATTACACTGCAGTACTGTGACCTTTTAGGTAATTTTTCACCATCTCCGCAAAGAAATGAGTACTGCTGTATCGATCACTACGACCTCTTAAATTCATTCATATGGAGGGTTGGTGACCCTTGTGCGTTATTGGTGGCCTAATGGGTGGCGAAGTAGGGTTAGCCTAGGGATATCAAGTATGATAACGAAGCTGAGGGTCATCTACAAAAATTCCACGACGCCGGCAACCTTTCAGCTCTTAAATAATATTCCTTGATTAATGTGGAACGAGAAAAAAGACAATTAGCTGCCACTCACCAAGGATGGCGGCTATTTTACCGAAAGGCGATGATGTCGCACACCAAGAAGATAGGTCCAGTGTCCTCTGTCGCACTATGGGTAAGAGAGAAATTTACGAAGGAGCCTGCAGTACCACAATGTGGGAGGCAAAGAGAAACCCCGAAATTAGTCTGTGTAGGAGAGGATGCTCAGCAGTCAGAAATAAAACCAGATTGATCGCATTCCTCTCTGCAAAACACGACGTATACGGCTCCCAGGATGGAGACTGCTGATGAAGGGGAACAACCAAGTGGATAAAAATACGGCGTGGACATTCATCGTGAGACCCTCAGGATAAAATTAAAATCAATAGGAGAGAAACTCAAATCCGACTATGTGAAAGACAGGAGCTAAAGTTATATTTATATTGAGATCTGAGGAGAAAAATTCGAGGTAGTACATTGACTCTTTCCTCTATCTCTTAAGAATAATGTGAAGAAACTGGTGAATTGAAGTTCCTCTGGTATCAAGCAGAGAATAAATATTAAGCTGATCTTAGTGAGACATTCATAATGAAGATTCAACTGTTAAGTTCATGAAACAGATTGTTATCGAAAGTAAATGGAAATATTTAGGAGGATTGTGTTACACTTTGGATCAGAGACAAACGCTATTTAAAAAGTCGATCCAAGGAATTATATGACTTAGTCAGCGAGATTGATCCTGAGGATCAAATGGATGGATAACAATGAGAGACGAGAAAATATAAGGAGTATAAGGTCATGTATAGCGCTATACTATTGCAAAAAGGATAATATGGATTGATCGCACTTTTAGACGCAATGAACTTTTCATTAACACCATAGAAAAGAATACAGAAATGAAGGGCCTACGAAGGAGACCCAAAGGTATGGGTCTATCAAATAAAATATGTAAGAAGGGCGGACTGTTGGGTCTTAAAAAGACCTAGCATTTGAGAAGAAGAGGAGGACCATAATCAGCCATTCTTTGAACCGAAAGATCGATGAGTAGTAAATTGGTGGAGGTAATCACTCAATTCACTGCGCCTTCGCACATGTCCTCCGAGTATCATCACTTATTGTCCTCTTTGATTCTTTGATTACATTTTCCTCAGTAAACCTCTTAGTCTAGAATTTTACTCACCATCTGCTACCACGTGTACAAAGTCGATTGCTTTCAGCTTAGCGGCGAGTACTTCCGTGTAGTTATCGTGCGACATACATTCACGACCCGCAGGCGCTCACGGCGTTCAGCTCAACGGAGGGTCGATAAGCGTCTTAAGGAGCTTAGGTAAACGAATTTTAGTTTTTTTTTGTGGCGTAGCCACTGAAAAGTAAAGTAAAAATAATGATTTATTGATCATTACAAAATATATTTCTGTTCTAGTCATTTGGATAGATGTTCAATGATAAGTATATAAATATATGAATTGGTTTGGGTGATTTCCGATCAAATTATGGCTAAATATGAACTCTTTGTATTCAAATGACTAACAGTCATTGGAATGAATTAATTAATAATTTTATACAAAAAGAAGTGGCTTGATAATCAAGCATTCATTCATATTTTAGTATATCATTGCTCCTTAGTGTTTAAAGTTATGGCCTTTTCAATGTTTTTAGGTTCATAGCTGGCACATTTTAAATACAACACCTTTTGCCAAGTTCTATCGTCTTTCAGTGGAAGTGGTTGAAAAACACTAGTATTTACCCATAACTAACTCTATTTATTTGCGTCGGAAGTTTTAAGTGGACTTGAAGAGCAACAAATTTAGGCAGCATAGACAGTTATAGGAATTAAATTGTACTACTCAACTCTGTTAACTTAGAGAAGCGAGCAGAAGTCTTGAGATTGGGACGCGTATATTTGTTTTGGTTTCTAGTAAATATTAGCACTAAATTCACTCTTAATTAGCTCCAATCTGTTTAAAATATACAAGAAACCTATTGAATGGAAACAATTTCTATATTTTTACTCATAACTTAAAGAAAATAATCCAAAAATGGTGCTTTGTTACACTTTTATCACCCCTTTGAAATACTTGTATTTTGGAATGAAATTCATTTCGGGTAAACAGCCGTAATTCCGTGATTCCCTTAAGGATTCGCCACCGCAGCTTCTCGTTGAAGCAGTGGCCTCATGATGGGAACCAAAAGTTTCTCAGCATTCCTCACTGGGTTTGAAATCCTCACTTAGGAAATCTCTAGTTCGGTGATCTGTAACCCCTCAGTTCGGAATTAGACCTAGGAAACAATACATTAGGAATAATGAACGACCCGATTGGGAAAATTGGGTGTTCGTTTTGGGGAGGTCAATGCGAGACAGGGCCTGATTTCCGTCCCTGCCCCGCCCACCCTCCTTTTCCCGTGTTTCCCTCCTCCTCACTCACCCACAACCGCACAAAAAATCCCTCGGCGGCCAGGATTTGAGGTGCTTGGCACGGCCACCGCCCTCACCCCTTGAACCCCCGCACTAACGCTAAACTGTTCCCTCCGATCCCGAACCGACTCACCACCCTCTCCTCTCCCTCAAGTCCAGCGGTTCCCCAAACCCGTCGACCCATTGATCCTGTTCACTCGATGCCGACTCTCGAGCACCGTGCGCTTCCGTCCTCCCTCTGCAACGTAATAAAAGTTTGCCATAGCCCAAATTCATTTGATTATTCTGAGGTCACTTGCGTCGGTTTCTTCTCATCCTAGTCCCCGCAAAAAAAAAAAAAACAAAAAAATAACCGTGTTTGTCGAGCGAAAAATTGGGTTGATGGGTGTTAGGGTGGAGCATTCTAAACCACGTGAAATCAAGTTTCTGGAGTGGGGAAACGGTATCCATTCTTTCCATCGCTCTTTGTTTCCTGTTTAAATTTGGGTCGGAATCAATTAAACCGGAATATTGATTGAACAGGGAAATGTTAACCGCATTCGCGTTCTGGCTGTCACGTCATTTGTGGTACTAACCGGATTCGAATCGTGAGAATAATTATTCGGAGCACTGCTTGTTCAATCCAGTCGTATTATATAAACAGAAATTATTAGGATTAGATGTCACATTTATGTGCTCAGACGACAATGTTTATGGCACAAAATCTATCTAAAATAGTTGCACCAAGGATAAAGATCATCCATGCCCTTAGCGGGATACGAACACTCGATTTTCCGGTTTCGGGTTAATAAGTTTTACACTTCGGCTCAAAAAATTTTGAATATCTTAATATTCATATATGATATCATACGATAATCTTCCTTTTTTATGACTGTTTCGAGAGTTTGATGGAGATGGATCCTACATACCACTAAAATTTCTGGCATCCACCCACGAAAATACAAGTTAGCTGGGAAAATGTTACCACATATTTATATTATATAAATAATACCACATTATTGTTAAAGCTTTTATGTAAATAATTGATTTTCAGTTATTTAAATGTTTCAGCCAAGTTATTATTTTATGAATGCAGTAGATTTTGCACAGTGAATAAGGAATGGCTCGAGAGAGATGTTCCATTGTAATGAAAAATGCATTTTTTATAATTTATTTTATGCATTCTCAACTTTATAGAATTCGCTCTGACACTCGTTTCATTGAGCAGTTTAGAGTTAATTTCAAGCCTTTATCAATTATAATGGAATTAGGTAGTGATAAGTGCTCTTCGTTATGCATTGTATTAAAAAAATTAAACAATACTGAGCTCTCAAACTCGATCCGAACTTTATGATGTCAGTATTGGAAAAGAGTCGGATACCTAAATGGTATTAATGATCCAATGTAAGAAAGCAGAAAAGTTGGAGAAGGGGAAAGGAAATCACTCGACTAAAAGGCGAATTGCATTCATTGTGTTGCGTCCAATGACGGTGACCCCCAGAAGTGAACCAAGGCCCAGTTTCTTTAATTGTAAAATATTCCCTTCAAATCGATAATTAGGGAGGGAGGATTCTTCTTTGAAAAATAATATTAAATTTAAAAACTGTACTTTCCATATTTCATAAGCACTAATTTATATAGGGACAGTTTGTCCATTTTGGACATAAGTATACTTACATATTTATTGTAAGTATGCATACGCTTGCTTGTTACACAACGCATTGTAACCACTTCTGAAGAATATCGACTTTAATTAATTTAAGTGATCGTTAACCTGAGGAAATATTTTTAGCTTATTCATATTTCTTCTTCTTGCATAAAACATTAAGTTTCTGCCAGCAGATTTCGAGTTCATCTTTCCACTTTTATCCACCGCTTTTGTGTCACACCTTCATTTCCCTCACTTATCCTCGACTGCTTTCTCCTAATATACGTTCAATACTTCTCTAGTTCTATCCTGTACAGTTGTAAAATATCCTCATTCAGGCAGTGAATCTCGTTTAATTGAATATCGTAAAAGTGCCGACGCATCGACGTCGCATCCATGTGTAAAAATGGTTGACATCTCTTCACATATCAATTCCTGTCGTAAGTCACATTAG
Source organism: Hetaerina titia (assembly GCA_037158775.1). Taxonomy (NCBI): domain Eukaryota; kingdom Metazoa; phylum Arthropoda; class Insecta; order Odonata; family Calopterygidae; genus Hetaerina; species Hetaerina titia. The sequence goes on along the minus strand of CM073769.1, from coordinate 45,381,907 downwards.
AGTTGGGGCTGTACTCTGACTTTATAATGTTTCTTTTAATCCATACAACGTCAATACATGACATTGACCAAAGAGATAATGTGTATAAATATTTAAATTCGATCCGTACCGCATTAAGTTGTTATTACCGTCAGGGGTTCATACTGAAACATTTCCCTTGACGTACTAACCCTTTTCTCGTACCCTCGCGTAGCCTACCTACAACGTCCATCCATCTTTCTCACAGCGATACCTTTCACTTCAACGGTAAGGTGAATATCTCCGTGTCTCTCTTTGAATCCCTTTTCTCTAATTATTGTGGATCTAATTATCTAGAGGCAAGACCAGGATGTGGTTGCTCTTTTCAACACATGTTTTTAAATGGTCCATCAACTAATCATTGCGACTCCAATATTAAACAATAGTGATACGGAAACAAGAGAAGAAATAGTCGTTCCTCTTGATACGGTCTTTCCAAACTTTTTTACTTTTGCATTCGATGCCTACTCCCACTCACTTTGAAGGATACATCTTGAATATAATCGCAAGTATTTGCCATTCATTCAAGACTCGAGAAAAGTCGGGAAGGGCAGCCAGTACTAGATTTAAGGAGGCGTTTTGTTTTACTAAGTAGCAAAAAAATCGTCATAAAATCATTTTACAACATGAAGTGAGATTCTCAAAACACTTGATGAATCAGCGCTGGATTAAACATTTTGCAATTAGTCAGTAATGCAAGTTTATTGCCGATATCAAAGGACTCCAGCACTTATTCGGAAAACTAGACAATAGGGACAAATTAACAGAGATTTACTGCCAAGCGGGAAATTTAAAGTAATTTTTCCCCTTATACAAAATGTGACTATGCACATCAGAAGCACAAGTAAATACTCCTCTTAATTTGTACATATTTTTTAATCCTCTCACTTTTTAATGTTTTTTGAATTAACATCCCCGGTGTACGACACCTTTCACAGCGATGTGCTTCGATTTGTTGTGATGATGTGGAAGTTGAGGTCAGTTATCTGTTACTTCAGGATCTCGAAATGTTGTCCACGTACGCTCCATGGGGACGCCCCGGTGGTGGGGCCCCCGATCCCGCGGCCAGAGATCGTCGGAGGCAGCACCTGCAGCAAGTCCGTGCCATGGGCGCCCGTCGCTTCGGCTGGGGCAACGGCAGCAGCGGCGGTGAATCCGGGGGGGGCGAGAGGGAGCGGGAACCCGGTAGCAGGGAGAAATGGGGCCGGGACGCCAACTCTGGGGGATGCGGGGCCCCCATAAGGACACGATCCGGGAGGTTAGTGGCGACACGCCATTCCGACCCGATTTTACTGTTCCAACCGCAGGCGCCTTTGAGGAGGTGCGTGGAGGAGAGGCTGAGGTACCAGAAACCTCCGGAGACGAAGATGGCGTACAAGAGGGAACTCGGTAGGTTGGGAAACGTTTGTGAGTTTGGTTTCCGACCTTATCGCTAATGAGTATTTTATTTAATTTCCCACCGCCACTTAAACCTTATTATTATTATTTGTCCAACTTAGCTTCCCATACACATATGTGTGGTGCCTAAGTACGATATATGGATATTTCATTTGAATATAAAATGGTACGCATTGATTTTTTTCTGTGTTTCATGTTTTTTAAGCTTTTGTTCGCTAGTTATTTTAGTGCATTAAATTCCTTTATGCCGTAAATTATTTTTTTGGGCCATAATTTGCCGAATCTGGTAGGAACTATGCACGTTCCTTGTAAAATTCAAAGCAAATATTTGAATGTCTAAAACCCCTCGTAATGGTTATATCATGCAAAAATATATTTGAGTATCTTTTGTAAAATAAGGGGGCAAATTTAATTATAATAGATATGTGAAAACTATAATCAGTGATTCAGTTATTTATTTGGTCAATATTATTTAACTTAAATGATTAAAAAATTCAATTATACGCAGAAAACGTATTGTACTTGAAATTTCTGGTCAGTCATTCCACCCGAAAATGGGGGAGAGTTATCTTTAATTTCTCAGTTGTTCCGTTGAAATATATTTCCTCTGCCAATGAAGTCAGGTGATTTGACTTGGATGGACTGATACTTGAATAGAAGAATATTTAGTCTATTTTAATTCGTGAAGTTTTCAAATTCATTCTTTCAAAGATTCAATTAAGTAGTCCCAAAAAATAAGTTATGAGTGTAATATAAGGGCCTGTACTCTACAGTTTCATGCTACACTTGGCGGAAGTATTCGGAATTCATATTCAAAGGTTTTCTGCTTTTCCGCAACATTTATTTAAATATACAACGCATTTCACCAACTTTTGGCATAATTATGTATGGCATCGTTTCAGCATCATCTGATGATGCCGCAAGTCGGTGAAACGCGTTCTATCTTAAAATAAAGTCTGTGGAAAAGTGCAAAATCATATGGATGTAACTTTAATAGATTAATGGGCTATTTATGATTCGTAATAGGATGTGCAATGACTGCATTTTAGTCTCCCTACGGCCAAGGCTACCTTTGTCATTTGAGAATACCCGTTCCGACAGTTGATAAAAAACCTGTCCGAAAAAACCTGTCCTTCCTGTCGATTCCCGGCTATTTTATGTCCAGGTTGCCCGGCTATTTCTGATATTCTGCTAAAAGGAAACTAGTTTAGTTTCAAATGACCACGTAAATTTTCCAATATATGGTGGTTCCCAATTAGGTGTAATATTAGGCTAAGATTAAGGCGTAGCATAATCACCGTTGTAGGAATCAATGGGAAGGTTGGTTTAACAGCTGAGGGTAGAATCTATCTCGTCCTACGATTTGCATGGCGTGTGGCATTCTGAGACTATGTGTTCGGAAGAATCAGGTGGAATTTAACCCGGGCCCTCGGGTGCTCTACATACTGGAATACCACCCCCTTATCATTAGGATAGGTATTCAATATCGCTCCACTAATAATATATTATTGACACACCTTTTAACAAAACAACACTGGCGTTTCTCGGCTAGACGCTTAGGTGGTACCTATTATCGTTCCAGGGCAAATGTTATGCTTTAATTTAACAAATGAAATTATCTTACGTCACAGTTCAATCCATACTGTTTCACAAAATAGGAAAGCTAATAACAATCAAATGGTCAACTACACTATTCAATTTTGAAAATTGCGAAACCTCTCAGAACATGTCTTAATTCACGGCGCGATGATGGCGCACTGTGAGTTTGATTTCGTTTTGCAAGGGCCAATAAAAATCGATAATCCAATTAATAATTCACGCACCGTGTTTGTTCCACTTTTAAGCATAAACCTTATCCCTCTCCCGATTACTTATTGCCTTAATATAATCTCTCAATCATAACAATACGTAAACCATCCAGGTGCTGAAAATTATGGTAATGTAAGAGTATAATTTATTTTAGTGCTACGATCAATTAATAATGGATAGTTTGACATTTACAATTGTGAATAAATTCTAGTTTTGGAAATATTAGCGGGACAAAAAAATATGCCATCATTACGATAGATTCATGGTCTCTATTAAGCGAATATGTTGTAAAATATTATTTCTTTGTCGCAAAGCTTTTAAGAGTTGTCCAACAAAATTATTGGATAATTTTATTGCGGTTGAATGGAACTGTTCTTTGGAGTTTTATTTTTTGTAAAACTCGTGGATATTCAAATATTATTTGTTCGATTTTTTAAATCCAAATTCCATGTTTTGTCTTGTAAAAGACGTAAAGGTTCACATGTAGAGAAATTGGATTTTTAGGGGAAATGGGAGAAATTATGGATTTTGTTTTGGCAAACTCAAAACTCCTGCATTGGCAGCAGTCGTGTTACGGATACGCCGGTGGCGTTCTTACGAGTAAATTCCACAGAAATATCAATACATTTACAGAGATAATACTCGTATATGTAAATATAATGGAGGTATGGTGTAAAGAGAAATTGAACTGAAAAATGTTGGCACCGAATCGGCAAGACGTGGAAGCATTGCCGTTATTTTTCTGTGAATTTTTCAACGCGGTCATACGTACATGTACAAGCATGTATATCTTATCGCCGTTTAGTCGCCAAGGGCTTTGGGAGGATGTATGCACATGTCCTCGGGAGAAAAATTTGAATTATAATATATTGCAAAGAAAACCTGAAGACAAATTCTTGTAAGATCAAAAATTAAAAATGTACAAGTACATCAAATGCTTTTGCTAGCCTCGCCAACGTCATACGAGTGAATACGCTGGAAAGAAAGGGCTGAAATTTCTCGCGTGATGACGATTATTATTTCATCAAAACTGTAACAGTTTTGAACAAACTGTCTGTATAGTCTGGTGCAAACAGTAGTGAAACTAATTTTCATAATCGAAGAAAAAATAATTTTATGACCGTTTAACCAATAAGAAAGTTGAAAATCATGCTACACTTGAAAATATTCGCACTAATGTAGAGAGAGTAACGCGCTCTGAAATTTTTCGCTCGAAAAGCACGTATTTAAACGTAATGTCAGGTATCTAATATTCATTTTGAAAGTTAATAAAAGCCAAAATATTCCCCAAGGGGGAATGGACCCCACCTTGGATACGCCTTTGACTATTAATCAGGTAAACAAATGCCGTTGTCCCGACCGCTTAACACGGTGGTGAGATCCCACTTTGGTTCTAGTCGCCGATTTACTTTACAATTAAAGACGCTCTAGTATATCTCTTCATTTGCTTTTTGGTTTTCCAGATAACTTGGTGGAACAAAGGAAAAGAGCGGAAGCCGCGGAGTGCGCTCGTGCGCGAAACATTGATCGGCTCTTGGTGAGTAGAAGTCTGGGGCGGATTTCATGTCACGCTCCTTTATTCTTAAATAAACAGGGTAATGAAGTCAAGGCTAAGGGTATTTACTTTGGCCAAAACTGGATATCCGTTAAATATGTCTCAATGGATTTAGAACTTAATCAAAGTTGTTTTGGAGCGCCTAATTTTAATTAATCTCGGCTATGAAAGTGCAGTGAAAGTGACAAACCAGTTTAAGGCGGTGTGCCAACTTTTCACAGTTGCTTCAAACCAATTCAAGAACGTCTGCGACGCCATCATGGATATATGTTTAAGTTTTCCGCTATTTTAATACATAGATTTGTTTTTTCCTCCACTCGTGAGAAATTGGTATTCAGTGGTACACTTATAAGCATGGATGTAAAATATTGGATGAGACGTAGCATTCTACCGCCCTTCAAGGTTGTTCTATGACTTGCTACATTAATCAACCATTTAACGGTGCATATATCTAAAATTTAATTATGAAGAGAAACATATAAATGATTTTAACCCTTCCATTGACCACAAGCTCATTTAAACATCCTGTTCATCAAAAGTTCATGACCATAGGATCAGTTAACATAGAACTCACATTTAAAATCCAATTATAAATATGCTCCAGTTGTGAAATGATTTACCGGGAGACATACTCTCCTTAATAATCTCTAACATACTAATCGTATTTCGCTGCGTACGTCTTTCGTTTCTGTGATATATCGCACATTCATTCGATTTTTCAGTCGTTGTCTTCTGTTCCCTGGTACTTGCCTGGAGTATTTTATGCCTTTAAAATTTCAATGAACGTACAAGCCCATGATTCGCCTTGTATTCGCCCCTGAATTTCTCGATCTTCCCTTTCCGTTCCACCCATCCATATTTCTACCTTAAATCTATTTGGCGATTCGACTCTCGTCCATTCTCTCTGTATGACCAAACACGCGTAGCACACATCTTCTATATTTTTTAATATCTAATGCATCCAATCCGCATTCTTTCGTGACCAACTCATTCCTCTCCCTACCTCACCCATTTATTTTACCACAAGCACTGCTCAAGTGCTCCAAATCCACCGCATTTGGTGAAACTTAATGTTCACTATGTTTCCCTCTCTGTCCCCGAGTTTCACTTAAATACAATACACTAAATACAGATGTGGATGGGAATGGGGAATACTGTTTTGCGCTGTTATTTTTGCCGCCTGGGACAAGCAAGTTCGGATGAAAGAACACCTCCGGGCGACAACGAATAAACAGTTTCACCTGTCGGCCATCTCCGAACATAAATGGAGTGAACCCGGTCACGACATTCTATTCTATGACGCTACAATCATAACTAAGGAAAGTAGATATTATCCACGCCTAATTAGAGAAGCTATTGAGATCGCCGAAAACCCGGCGAATTTCAATAGAGATGAAGGCTACCATCTCCTCAACGCGTGGAAGAGAGAGTCCTTCGAAAAAGGACCATCAGCGAGCAGCACCTGGACGGGACCACCTATATAAGGACGGCCAAAATCAGCCCGTGGGCAAATGCCAGGCCAATACCGCTCCCGCTGAAAAGAATTTTTATTTCCGCCATCGCCTCCTTTGTAATCTGTCATTTCTGTTATTTTTCCACCCCGAAGAGGAGCTCATCCTAAAACGGGGTTTCCGTATTTCTGTATTCCTTCTAATTCATGTATTCCTATTCTTCATGTGTCATTCTGTAAGGAAATAAAAACATTTAAAACTGAAACTGAACAGAGTCCCTCATCTTCGACCTGAAGACGCCGGATGCAACTTCGGCGAAACTGTTGTCGGCTTCAAACAACCACGCGGTGAAAACCCGAATATGCAGAATTCTTCTACCAAATATGTACCTTTCTTTCGGCATTTTCACATCCGTTTTCCTCTTCATCTATCATAATGTCTTTCGCAAATGCTCTGCCCAGTACTACAAAATAATTTGGCCGTGTGGCCTCATTAAGGTATCATTCTATACACGTATCTAACCTCCTTATCAAACTTAACTATTAAATACGTAGCAGGATACTTTCGTGTACTGTCGTGACTACATATAATATAACAATTATGTTTCATTTTCGACCCGTTTACTTGCCCTATCCAGGGCTCCCCATACACGTTGGGTTCTCGGCCAGAAGTGCTGCATTGCTAGCTTACAGTAGTATTGGAACATTCATATTTCCAATCGTAACACTTGTCTTAGTCATGCATCCATCTCTTACATGTTTACCCATACACGTTGAACAGGCATAGTGACATCACGTAGGTATCCTTGTTTGACACCACTTTTTATTCAAAACCAGTCACTCAAGATCCGCTTCACTCTTTCGCTTCCCGTTTTGGCTTCTTATATCAACAATACTTATTCACTCCATGCTCACTCAAAAACGTCCACCTCTTTTCCATATTTTCCATTTCGTATGTCTTTCCCAAATCAGAAACAAACAAAATTAATTTTCTTTTGCACATCTGTGCGATTACTAAAATTCAAACGGATGTTCCATTTCATTATGCAAATCTTGTTATTTTCCATGAAAGCCTCTCACATTTCAAGCACCAATTACCATCCCTTTTCTGCCAATATACCAAGTATCGCCATATGAATTTGCTGATGCGATATATTCAGGGCTTCGGTTGTCTAGGTCATCCACACGTAGTATGAGTTATGCAATATTACGTATGTAGGATTACCAGCTATGTAGTACCCATGCCAACGACAGCATTTCCTATTAACGGTTGCGGTGCGCTCTCGATCAATTTCGTCATTTTTTTCTCCTGCATGCCACATGCGAACCAAATCCTGGTAATACCCGAGGTCCTCTTTCCCTGATTTGAATAAGCTAATATCCCTTTCAAAGAGACAAGACACCATTGCCCGCGCCTCACCACTGGGTTTATGCAGTATTCTGATATACGCATTAGTACGAGAAACTCGTACTAGGACGAGAAGTTATTCTTAGTTCTTAAATCAGAATTCCACTGCTCATTAAGTATCGTGAATCTAAAATGTGTCAAAAGAACGTCCTAAAGGGATAGCATATGCGTTGTTATTTACTTTCTAGTACTCCGCACTCCTTCCTCCCAATAACACTGACGTTTGGGCATAAAACGTAATTGGTGGACATTAAAATAAACATTGGTTGTCTCGGGCGTAACTTTATGGAATTTGCATAACATATTGAAATGAAATGAAATAATTGACTTTGTAATTCCACACACTTTATTTAAAAAACACGATTCAGGTTTCGGCGTTGAACGTCATCGTCACCTGATAATGACGTTCAAAGTCGAAACCTGGGTCGTGTTTTTCAAATAAAGTGTGTGGAATTACAAAGTAAATTATTTCATTTCAATAATAAACATATCGAGAGGGATATTTAATTTAAAATAGTCATCGTCATCTTCAGTATTTCAATCCTAAGATTGATTGACTACAGCCCTCCATTCTACTCTATTAGTGCTAGTTCCCTCTCTCCCTGATAGCCTTTCTGTTTTACGTCCTAAATTTGTCCTATGTACTTGTCTTTTGGTCTTACTCAGGGGATCTTCCCTTCAATTTCCTTTCTCTTATGTTTCTAAGTAACAAATTATGCCTCAATACTGGTTCAAAATTAAAAATAAGTCCACCATAATTTGCGTTTGACGTTTTCCATGGAACTGATTGCTGGATTATGTGGGTAACACCACTTCACTGGATTGTTATAATCACTGCACTTTAGGAACTTGCGCAAATTTTAATTCCAATTTTCCACCAGAATACTGTTTAACGTTTCGTGAATTAAACTATTTGAAATATTTCGTAATAAAACTAAAAGCAGAGTAACTTATGCATAACGATATTAATTTATATTCATAACAAATGCAAGTGTAAAAGGCAGACTTGTTGAAGCAAAAATTTGGGTTAATGAAAATGATAAGTCATCGTTTTTATAAATGTTGAGAAATATGTAGGCTTCAGATATTTTGAAATATTATTATCCATTTAATCTTCTGTCAGAATTACGCGAATTAGGTTGTAACGAGTAACTCACCATTGGGTTCAGTCGTTGCACCTTAGAACTCCGAAATAATATTATTGGCTTACACATATGCGAGACTTTGACCGTGAAATGATGTTGTGTTTCGATTTGATGGGTTTGAGTCGCGTTCCTATGATAAGTATTATATTTGATGGATCGAAAGCGTATCTTACAGCCATATACACCCCCATAAAATGGATGAGGTACTGTAGATCTACTGGCTGTACTCTACTTGTGATCTGCATATCGATTGAATCATTATTTCAGGGAAATATATCGATCCTTATGATTAATTTATCTGACATCCGATGTCCACCCTTTTGCTTAGTATAGGAAGGTCAAACATGCAAAATGTACCTTAGGCTGATAGAAATGATTTGTGTCTGTAGTCATTTATCTCTTGCTTTATTGATCTTCTGCTGTGAAGATCCTTGTTGGTCGGTAGCGTGCCCACAATGCGCCAGTCTTGTTGGCCCGCGTACCACTCCGTAAAAATCTGGTAACCCTTCACGGACTTTAGTTTCCGACTTCCTCTGTGTGTATCAAAAGAATTCTCCCCCATTGAATGAACGTGGGCACGCTACTACTGATGAGCGTAACGAAGGTCCCCGGGTAAGAACATAGAAGCCACTTGGCTTTGATCACCAACCAGTGGCTCCCCTCGGATTCTACCTTCAAATGTTCCTCTGTCTGGTCCTCGACCCCCTTCGCCCCCGGGCGCGGTGGTTCGTCGGCAGCTGGGGGCGCAGGAACCCTGGGGCCGACCCGGTCCAGGCGGCGTTGCGTGGCGTCATCCCGAGGAGATCGGTCTTGATTTCCTGAGATCACTGGTAGGTGGGCAGAAGATTGGAGACAAAACCAGCCTGCTACCCATCCATCCCCTTTTCATTCATTCAGCGCTCCAGGGAAATGTACCATAACCGCCTGGACGGTCAATTGCCTACCTCTGTCGCATTCAAAGAAACCACCGTAGTTACAATACAATATAGATTTTAGAGATGTAGTGCATAATTGAAGGAAAGTATTGATAGCAGTGACGTAGCAAAGAAACTGGTAGTTGCACCATTCTTCTTGAAATTTAAGCCCGGAGAAATGAATTAGGGATTTGCGTTGAATTGGGTACCGGGCATGTCGAAAGAATTCGTGATATCCAAATGGTATAACGTTTGGTCTCCACGTTTTTCTTATGCCTTTCAATTTCAGATATATAGGATCGTTGATGTGGTAAACATCCGAAATTATTCATTTGATTTTATGATTTCGTTTCAAAATCAAATTCACGAATTTTTCAGAAAAACATGGAGGTACTAAATGCTGAATCAACGTATCCCACGGTAGTTCATAGATGGAGATCGTTCTGACATACAATGCACTATGAAAATATTACTTGGGATAGGCTATATATGAAACCAAAAGTTTAAAAAAGTGGTTGAAATATACGTTCCTTAATTATTGGAGCGTATTTTTCTCGACGCCACAAAAGAGCCTCGGAATTGCCTCTCCCAAAGTGTTGTTCTGTTGCTACGTCACTGGTGTAGAGCGTGCATGAATTAGTGTGCTTTCAGTGTGCACCTCATCTGTCATACGAACTTCCCATTGCATTTTGTAATTCTGATGCCTTTGACTGATGAAAATCACGATTTAGTACTTTTTGAATCGATTTCTTTCTGCAGTTAAAGGATGTGTGAAAGCAGCTTTTGAAGACCGACACATAAGGATACTCAAGAAAGAACGCGATTCAAGAAAATTATTTCATCCTTGGTACTTCAAGTTTGGATTTTTCGCGTCTTAAATAGGAATAATAATCGAATTTAAGATATTTCAAATAAGTTGTACAACCATACTTAATGCTATCACAGGATATTGTTGAATGGTATTTCAATTTTTTAATAGATAGTTAGCGACGGCTAATATATATTCTGCATTAAATAGTTTCATAAACACTACATTTGATTGGAAATATAATCTGTGATTACTGTGGAACAGGGTATAATTTAGTATCCTCTGTCTTTGCCATTAGACTAAAGCAACAACATTCCTCTGAATCTTCTTTCTTTATCATTCTGTCTGGTGACTTCTGTAATTAACTGGTCCTAGAATGAAGAACAAGATAAAGAAAGGAGCAATGCAAGGATGTGTTCAATCTCTCATTGTCTTCAATATTCACATGAGATATGATTATTGAAAGGACAGTAAATGCTTCAAACGTTTATCTCCGAAGAGAAAACATCATTAGTTAAGTAGCGTTTTGCCGACGAAGGAGCTGTTGTGACGAAAAGAAAATGGAATCTAAATAAGGCACTTTTCAGCTCAGAGAATGCAATAACTTTTCAGCTAAAACAAATATTAGGGCAATTCATATATTTAACCTGGGATTCAGAATCTATTAGAAATACAACTTTTTATCATGTGGAAAGGAGAATCAATGTCGGTGGAAGAAAAGAAGAAGGAAATAATTATTGGAAAAGCCAGGGCAGAGAAGCATTTTACTGGAAGAAAAGTTTACTGATTGTGGAGTGCCGTAAACGCAAGTCGGGGAGTAAAGAAGCGCCTCATTAAAGGATGAACATACGTGTATTTGGAATATGCTTCTCTTTGGCATGGATGAATGAACACAACAGCAACACGAATGAGAATTATACAGTAGTATAAATGTGGTGATAAGTGGAAACGATGGAGATAGACGGTAAGGAAGTATTTTATTGTAAACTAGGAAAAATAATTTCTTTGGACACGTCTAAAAATCTAACAAGGAATGGGAAGAACTACAGAGATCTTGCAAGAGGTAAATGGAACAAATGATGGCAGATGTTAAAGAGAAGAAAGAGGTAATTAAGAAGAGTTTAGGCGATAAAACAATGGAGTGGAGCCGTCTCAAACTATCTTATGATTGATGACCCGTGATGATGAATTTTTGAACTTAATTACTTACCTTCTCTGGTGTCAAGTGAAGTTGCACTCCAAGCTGGAGGCGTATTCACATGTTTTGAGGCATCTTCTTGAGTGGCGGGTGCTGTGTGTTCCAGCTTCGAAAGTTACATATTTTTTTTTCAAATAAATACTTATGGGTTTGGATAATAATGATAAATTATCATGAGGAAATAATTTTCATCAAATATTTAACATTTCAGGCAAACTTCATCGAAATCATCAATCATTAAACTTTGCACACCCCACCTCAAGGAACTTATACATAACCACCTTATACAACCCTGCAAATCTTATTTAGTTCTACGAGATATATTTTCTTTTTTTTTGCCAGTTAGTTACTGCAGTTATTCTTTGCTGTCGCAATATTTTAATGATGGCACTCCAATATGTACAAATCTCCTCATCTTAATTAATTTATTCCAGCAATTTTCAAATAATAAACATTTAAAAATGGTTTATAAAAATATATTATTTATAATTAAGGATAAAATTTTAAATACAAAAATACATGAAATAAAAAAACAGCAATTTGTAAATAGTAAGCTCATGCTGTTGGCAAAACAAATCCGATAAGGATTGCCTATCCGATGAAAATAGTCGCGAATTTTTTCCTCTATAGATACTTGGTCTGTGCAATAAATGCGCGAACTGGTGCAATCTGGCGGCCATGACGCGGACTATAGCGCCGCCCACTAGCGGCCCTAGTTGCCTGAAACCCAATGTCTCTGTGCTCTTCGAGCTGTGCATATGGTGCCAGTTGTGTTGGTTTCTGTTGTCCTTGTTTTTGCTGATTGTCGAAAATGGAAATGAACGAAATCACGGAACAACGAATCAACATCAAGTTTTTTTGGTGAAGTGCGGTAAAAGTTATAAAAAAATAACTGAAATGTTGACAGCTGTTTACGTTGATAATTCTCTGAAGAGAAGATCCATTTTTAAGTGGATTGAGTGTATTAAAGATGGCGTTTTAAAAATCAAGAAAAAGGCGATCGAAAATCAAAGTCATACTTCTGGTTTTGTTTGATCTCGAAGGTGTTTTTCATCACGAATCCTGAAGGACAAACAGTAAATGCTGAGTTCTACCTTACAGTTCTCAAGCGTTTGAGAGATCGCGTGCGTTGTGTGGAACCAAATTTTACTCAAGGGGATGGATGGATCCTTCACCATGACAATGCCCCTGCACATTCAGCATTGATTGTTCGCCAGTTTCTGGCAACAAATTCAATCACCATCCTTGATCATCCTCCTTATTCACCAGATCTCGCTCCCTGTGGCTTTTTTGGCAAAAATATGATGAGGGGACATAACTGGGAAGAAGTGGACACAATAAAGCAAGAAACGACGAGAAAACTATAAACTATATATATATATATACACTAAAAATCCCAACTGCCGAGGACTTCCAAGGGTGTTTTGAACAGTGGAAAAGAAGATGAAATAAGTGCATAGCAACGAATGGAGAGTACTTTGAAGGGGACAAAATCGATGTACACTGAAGTTTTTATGGCCTCAGTTCGCGTATTTATCGGACAGATCTCGTACTCTCATGTGATTAGCGCACTCATTCTCTAATGTTTCATCTTAACTTCACTCTTTTTAACCATTATCATGCATTGAAACTTGTTACAATAACTTGCCAAATGTGAAGTTATTTTTAATTTGCGCAGGTTTGGATTCAGTATGGTTCTCACGAAGTAATTCCACTGAAACCTGGAATAAAATTGGTAAACTTCAGATCAGAGTATCTGCCAGGTCATATTATTTCTTTCATCGGCAATTTCTATGTTAACTTTTCACTAAATAGAGTTGTTTTCACTCCAAGCGATAAGTGTTTCTCACAGTAGTTTTAGCTTTGATGTCGATTATCCTTTCAGAAAATATTAAATTGATCTCAGAAGTATGTGATTCATAGAAATTTGGATTCCTATTTTTTCCATTCTCCAAAGGGTACAGCACCGAATCTGTACCCTTTTCAATTCTCAAGTCCATAACCCAACCTCGTGCTAAAATGCCCAACGAAGGGAAAGTATGGGGAGGTAGTTTTCTTCAATAAGATGTGATAAATCACAATGATTATTAATTCTTCGTCTAACTACAGTATTCTATGAAAAAAACAATTGAAAACAAGCTTAATCAGAGCAGCATTGGTCTTTTATATTAAATTAGCTTTTGGAAATTTCTAAAAGTTAATTTTTTAATCTAAATCCTTATATTGTGTACGTTAGTAAAAAATGTCGAAAATTCTCTCACTATTATTATAACATAAATGTCTCTTCGTCAAACGCACGATGCGATGCTCGATGCTTACTCTTGAGAAAGAAATGGCATCTCAGAGTAGCATTGAGTTGCGTGTATGCAAGCACTTCAACATGAACCACGGAAGTTTTCGCTACGCCTTGTTTTCCTTAAAATACGTTCATCGCTAATCACATCATTTGTTTGATTTTTAAGGGATGGACCGGGCCTGCGGACCAGCCGAAGGAGGATGGAGGGAATTCACCCAAGGAGCGGCGAAAGAACAATGTGAGTGTTTCATTAGCCCTTCTCTCGTAGAGGGAGACGTTTCCATTATAATCATAATAATTCCCTGTGTCTTTGCTCGATAAATTTCTGGGAACTTCACAAAATGCTAGAATTCAATATTAAAATCTTATTCTTTATGGTGTTTGTGGAAAGGGATGAGACAAAAATTAACTCAGCTTCAACGTATTGACATTTGAAAATTAAACAACTAGGCTTTTCCACTTAAAACTTTTTATTCACACGACCTAGGTATCGTTATAGTATAACATCATCAGGATGTTATAGAAATAGTTGTTTAATGTTCAAATGTCAATGTGAAGATTTTCCTCCAAGATACGCCAGAAACTGTTTTATTTTAAGCTTCAACGTATTTTCCCCTGGAGTATTCGTCTTTCCTCGATGAGATTTCATTTTATGTCGCCATTTTCAGCCCGTCGTCTTCTTTTCTTAAAATCCTCAATGGTTTCGCCACTATTTTTCACAGCCACATGCTGATTTTCAGCCAATTTCAACGTAACTGACCGTTTTCTATGAAAATGACTCAGCACTTGGATAAAAATTTCCCATTGGGAGTTAAATTCCATCATGACCGTTACTTTGCGCGGCGAAAAATCGGTGTCTTTTCAATTTTATAATGTTAAGGCACATTTTGGTCCATGTTTCAAAGGAGTTGCAATACTATCCGTAACTTTGTGTCGATCATCGGTTGTTTTATCCGAGTTCCACGGGAGAAGTTTCCGGCGACGTAGATGGACTCAAGAGTGCCTAGGCATGGAATCATGAATTATCAACTAAGAATTTTGGAATTCTTTATAGCATTTAACAAATCTGTAGAATTATACGCATCTTTCTGGTTGATTTTTGAACTTATGTGATGAACTTTCACATGCATGGATGCGACAACCGAGTGAGGTGCCTTAAAACCGAGGAGAATGTTCGCCGAGGGGCGCTGGAGAAGGCAAGGGAAAGTATGTAACGGCAGAATAGTCGGTAGTTAACGTATTTTACTGAAATGAAATTATTTTTTCCTGTTTTGCTTGTGATAGCAATATTCGATGACTTAGCTCAAACTTTTCAGCTTGGATCCATAGTCATAACAAAGAACACAGATCTCGTTCTGTAAACAAATTTTTAAATGCACACGATAACGTATATTCTAATTATTTAATAGGCTCAAGTTGGTGGAAAAATAGAAAAACCTGCAGTTGAATTAAAATGTTTGAGTATAGATGACGGCGAACAGAAATAGGGCTTATAAATGTGAATTTCCCAATGCATTACAACTCCAAAGAGTTCGCACCCTATTAATTGGCTTGTTAATCAGTTCAGTTCTTATCTTTGTTCGTGAAGTGGAAGAACGTGTTTGGAATTAACAGTTTGAAAATATTTAACTTTTTTTCATGATAAAGTGATTTTCTGTTTCTGCTTACATATCGCCAGAGTATAGATTGGTTTGGTCATTGGCTCATAGTAATTCAAACTTTTGCTTATAAAAATTCAAGTTTCGTATGCCTTTCAAAAACGTTCATTCTCACTGGATAGACTTTGCGCAGTTTATGGGAGTTTCTTTTATTAAAACAATCAGATTCAGCATCCAGATAATTCAGATATTGTAACAAAGAGTAAGATGAAAACGGCCATTGAGATTCAGCATGGAGTTAATCCTTTTCTTGGCGGAAGTGTCGCGAGCACGTACAGGCGACCACGCGAGCATGTATATGCGTGCATTTTTCTCACAGCAGGCCTTCGCAACGTCTTCAATGATGCAAGTATACGAAAGGAGGTATTTTTACTGAAATATACGTATGTTGGCGAAGCTATGATCAGAAACCGAGTTATTTGGTTCTCTATTTTTAATATGTATTTCTTTGAAATGCTAACATTTGGTTGGTGAACACTATTCAATTATTAGGTGACACGTTTTTTGTGTGGACCTCATATAATTGAGCGTTACCGATTCTCTGATATATTGTATGCCGATGGAAACATAGTTCACCCTTTCAGTATTAACTTCACGCTATTCCTCTATATATATTTACTCCTTTAAGTGAATTCATTCAGCACGAATACAACCTATCCCTATCTGGATAATGCCCGATTATTTTTCGGTAAATTCAAAATAGGTTCCAAGAAAATCGTACCTCATTACAACGCATTATCAAAGGACTAACCGTTCTGCATCATGCACTGAATTTTCTATTTTGTAACTCCGTTACTTCGCTTTTGCCTTTCCTCACTTCTGGAATTGTTCCTAAAGCTCAGCAGCTCCTCGTTACTCAACAGACTCGACGAAGGAAAATGAAAAGAAGGCCGCGCGTCACTTACAGTAGCTTCCTCATTAACCCAAATCCACGACCTCCAGGAGACATTTAAACTGACAGCTCGTATTGGCAATGCCTGATTATCTTTTTTTTCCCAGCGGCATGTTGAAATTAACCGTCGGCTGGAAAGGGTTCTTTAATATTTCTCATCGCCGTTGATTTCAAACTTTTCTTGAGAAATTACATATGGACCGTTCTCACTGTTCATTTTCATCGTTCTATTAACCTTTTCTTATCCATAAAATTGTATAGAGTCTTCCGCAATAATGTGAATTAAGTTTATTTAACTCCATGGGCAAGTTTTTTTTTATTCTAATCTCCGACGTGGCTAAAAATTATCTGGATTCCAGTCAGCATTGGCTTTATCTGTAAATTTCGCGTATTCCATTTAAGAGATGTGAAACCATTTTGGGTTAAGGTGAAATACGCAAGCTGATATTTTTTTATCTTGACCATTAGGTGATTCTGAATCATTATTTGTGCCTAAGTGATTTTTTATTCCGTATAGGCAACTTAGTACACAGTCCTGTAATGTATGGAAGGCTAGAAGAATATGGAAGAATGTGAACACATAGTTAGGCAAAAGAGTTAAACAAAGAGTTAAACAACTAATTGAGACGGGCAACAAATAAAGCAAAATAAGCATGGTGGAAGACGAAGTGCGAGGATATGGAAAGTTTACAGAGGAAGTGTGAAATTGGCGCGCTATACAGTAAGGCTAAATCACTATCGGGAAGTAAGAACGGGAGATGTGTGCTGACAGTTAGAGATAAGTCGGGTAAGATAATAGTTGACATAGAAAATATCCAAGAGAGATGGAAGGAATATATAGAAGCACTGTATGGTAAAGAACTTAGAACAACAATGTTAGACATAGAAAATGGACATGAGGTAGGTGAATATAGATAATGTCCAGGCATACTCGACGATGAAATAGACATGAAATTTAGGGAGATATAATCAATTAAGGCCGTGGGGGTAGACAACATTCATGCGGAACTACTAAAAATTTGAGGAAAATATGGGAGAAATATACTGATTAATTCGTAACATCTATGAGGAAGGAATCTGGCCAAAAGGCTTGTGAGAACAGTGTTAGTTTCTATTCCAAAAAAGGTAAAGGCTACATAATGTGAGGACTACAGAACAATAAGTTTGATTTCCCACGCAGCTAAAGCTGTTCTCAGGATCATCATCGAAAGGATAGAGAGTAGGGCAAACGATTACTTAGGAGATCACAATGCAACAATTTCAGACCTTAAAAATCATTCGCCTTGACCGGGATTCGAACCCGGATCCCTCGATATCCGGCCGAGTGCTTTAGCCACTTAATCTAACGAGGCGTCCTCTTAAACTCTGAATTTTTTTTCTGAAAGAGTTTAAAAGGTCGTCTCGGTAGCTTAACTGGCTAAAGCACTCGGCCGGATACCGAGAGATCCGGGTTCGAATCCCGGTCAAGGCGAATGATTTTCAAACTCTGAAATTGTTGCATTGTACTGCACAAGTAGCGGATGACTCCGTTAAAAGTTACTATTACGGCATCTCCCGCAGTTTCTTGAAATTTACTTAGAAGATGATCAGTTTGTGTTTAGGAAGGGGAAGGTACGCGTGATGCCATTACAGTAATGATATCACCAATCGAGAGGAATGTAGAATACAATCAGGACGCATTTACCTCTTTCGTAGATTTCATAAAGGTGTTTCATAGAACGAATTGGGAAAAACTAATGCGTATATCGTAGAAAATAGGAATAGATTGGAGGGAAAGGAGGCTAATCCGCAACCTGTACATGTCTCAGACTGCTCAGGTGAGAGTGGAGAACAGAGAGTCCAAATGGGCAGTGTTAGGAAGAGGTGTAAGTCAGGGTTGCCCATTATCACCGATGCTGTTCAACGTATATGTGGAGGAAATGATTAAAGAGACGTGAGAAAAACTGGAGGTAGGAATGAAAGTCGGAGGGGAATTCGTTAAATTAGTTAGGTTTACCGATGAATAAGCTCTAATTTGTCTGTCAGCCAAGGGATTCCATGCATTGCTGAGTAAATTAGAAATTCAGTGCGATTGATATGGGATAAGAATCAATATTAATAAAACAAAGGTTACGCGATTTTACAGAAAGAAAAAGGATAAGCTAAACATTAAAATAGGAGGGTAAGCTAAGAGTAGGTAGAACTGTTTACGTATCTCGGAAGGGTTTTGGATCAGCACGGTCAAAGTAGTAAGGGACGGGGCGTGAGGAGAATTGCGCTAGGCAAAGAGTCTCACAAGGAGGAGGGAGTTGATGACAGGGACGTTGAGTAAGGTTTTTAAGAAATGGCTCGTTAAAACTTGGCTATGAAGAGTAGTTATGTACGGAGCGGAAACGTGGTAACTGAAGCAGGATGATAGACGTAGATTGTAGGTTTTTGAAATGTGGAAATGGAGAAGAATAGAGAAGGTGAAATGGACCGAAAGGAAAACAAATGAGGAAGTACTAGAGATGGTGGGTGAGGAGAGGGGTTTGTTGAGAGAAATCGTATTGAGGCAGGAAAAATGGATGAAAGGCGTATTGAGCGGTAGTGGAATGTTGAAGAAGGTAATAGAGGGGAGAATGTTGGGAAAACGAAGAAAGGGCACGGACAGGATAAGGATGTTGGATGGGATGAAGGGAGGAAGGGAGGAAGGAAGTACACAGAGATGAAGAGGAACTTGAGGTAGAGTAGGTTGCTTGATTGTGTTTTGTCACAGGAGTCACAAAATATTTATTTGGTAGTTTCGTCCATCCAAAACATACCTTAACCGGTAGATTACTCATTATTAATAACAAATAAGTTGCACATAATAGTTCAATATGGGAATACGCAGAATATCAATATGCGTGCATGTGCTCACATTGAAAAATGGAATTCATCATCTGTAAATTTTCGACAAGGAGGTGGAGATATAAAGGACAGCTAATTAATAATGAATACCTCACCCCTTTCCAATGTGCTTCAACTTAATACAATGTTATCAATTAAGTGTAATTAACGGGTGTCTCTCTTGTTCAAATTTGCTTAGCTAAAAAGATTAGGGATGCATGCTTGCAATAAAATGTCATAAAGTATTAGTCCAGGTTATAATTATGAACACCATAAATAAAAAAAAATGAAATTAATATTTCTCAAAATTAGAAGAATTGCTGCGACGGCTAACGTGGAATCGGGAGAATTAATTGATTTGATGCTGAATTACGACGGTCACTTTTTTTGGCGATTTTTCGGTCGTGTACACTGGTTGGATGCCAAAGATTTTTATTGGAATCATTCGCCATATCCGAAAGTGAATCACATTCCACGGGCCATACATGAATTTTAGAGGTTTCGTCTTTCATTGGCAATGCTTAAATGGGATCCTTCCATCCGTTTTATGAAATTCATTAACGCCCATATTTAGTAATATATCGCTCTTGTGTAAGATTGGTCATTGTTTGTTTTAATTTGGTCAGTATTTTGAAATCGTTTAATAATGACCTGTTTTATTGGCTTTCAGGTGCCTTTTTTGTTGAATTATAAGAATGAGTACTTCCTTTGATCACAGAGTGTTTTCCTCAAATGGTTAGAGGTGTTAGTTTTGTGAAGGACAAGCATTTTGGTAAAAAAACATCGATTTTTTGCCATGGTTGGTCACATGCAAAAACTTGCTTGCTTGTGTTAATTATTGAAGTTCTTTGGACGTATAAGACAAGTTGAATAATAATTTCTGCCTAGTTTAAGATTAATGAATTCATAAAGAATCATGCATTCATGAAATCCGTATTTTTTCAACTTTTCTTATACAATTATCCTAATTGCTGTTGTAACGATTAAATTTATCAGGATCTACGTATATAATCCACGCATTTCATCGATTCCCTTTCTCAGAAAGTATTTCTTTTTACGGAAATTATGCATGGCATCTTGCCATAGGTTTTTCAAGCTCTTGGGTAAAAGTGCTTTTCGTTGCGCAAATATTGGTCGTTTTCTTCGACATGCCTCAGACTCTAACTACGCCATTGGATAAATGAAATGAAAAATTAGAGGTGTTAATCTCTCTGAGTCGCTGGTCATAGACTTTGCCGATAATATTTAAGATCCACTGAATTAGATATAAATTTATGAATTATATAAAAATAGCACCCAAACGTGGAAGTCAGAACGCAAATGGTTGTCATAGTCGTTGTGGTGATTTTATTACCTACGTTTATATCGCTTTACAAAGCGCAAGACATGTTTAACTTAAGAAATTAAAACTTATCTTTGCTTTCTACAGAAATTTCTGTAGAAAGCAAAGATAATTTTTAATTTCTTAAGTTAAACATGAATTTCTACAAAGTTAAGGCCTCAACCATTCAGTGCGCAAGACATGTGTTGCGTTTTATTTGACGCTTTTTTATATAATGGATTATTTTCTTCCACTCCCTACAGCATATGTCTGCATTGACTGACGAATGAGAACGCAGACGTATGTGTCTGACGATGACAGCGGCAAAACAATCCTACCTCCATCACAGTCATCAAACCAAAGATTGGTTTGGTACGACGCTTGATACTCGTACGTGAGGGAGGAGTTCACCTCGCGCCGAATCCTGCGGCGTGTGAAATTCACACGCTCGGAATAGGGGAGCGGGAAGGGAGGTGGGAGTTCCTTTCTCTGTGCCACCAACGGATTCTCAGAGAGCTCTGGAACACCTGAACTACAAAACTTTTGTTTTAACCGAAAGTGACCAGCGGTTTCCTCCAGATTTTTGAGTAAGGGGCTTCTGCTTTGTACGCTCTATTCACTAAGATACCACCCCTAAATTCAAATTCAAAAGTGTGTTTATTTTCCAAGCTATTGTACATGAAATTACTAGGTTTTATACAGAAAAAGGAGGAGCACTTGACAAGCCCGTAGCCTCTTCGGGCGTGAGAAGGTCCTATCTTGAATAATTGAAATGTGCAGTGGCATGTTGTCATATAGGGTTAACATTTCGCATTCCGGGCTGACATTAGGTCTGGCATTTGCCCGAGGGAGTGAGGAAACCTCACTCAGACCGTCTTAATGCTTCTGTTTACAATGATTTTCCGTGAGGCGTCAAGGGGGAGACAATCCGTGAAGCAGCATTAATGTTAGAGTGCATATTGTCCTCCCCATGTCATCCGTGATGCGACAAAGCTGAAATATACGAAGCACATAAAATATAATCTCTCTAAAATCCTTGCATTTTTACCAAATCGGGATGATTTTGGTCAATATCATGAATTTGGCGTTGATAATAATTTAAGCTCAATAATTCATTCACGCCACAGCCATTAGAGGAATTAGTATTCCAATTCATCATTGGTATTCTAAAGTTGAGAAGTTTATTTAGCTTATTTCCAAACCTAGTAACAATCTATTTGATATCCATCATGGGAAAAAATGTTCTTTTTTGGACCCTGTCGAACCCAGAATAGAATTAAGGAAGTGACAGTATTTGCGACAAAATAATGATTGTAATATGAATGTAGCACATTTCCATAATGGTGAATTTACCTTAAAATGTGTTTCTGGTTATTGGATTCGCACAAGCAGTATTTTAGTATCTTCCCGTATTCAAAATTCATTCGTCAATATAACGTTCTCACTCTCAGTGGGAAGCCGGTCTCACATTCTGGTGGTTGATATCCATTCACGCTCCGCCAGAACGAGGCGTCGCTTAATCTTATTTAATCATCAATTATGAAAGGTCTTGTTAGGTTGGGCAGTTCTCGTTCTCAGTAGTGCCAGCAGTGTTTTCCTCAAGCGTACCATTGAAGACCGCGACTTGGTCGAAAGTGTTTTCTTCCATGTTTACGAATAGCACTGTGTTTACTAATGGTACGAATTGCCAGTCACGCATTTCCTTGAAACACAAGCTCCCGGGAATCGTTTCTTTGCGAGTTATTTTTGTAGCTCTCGCACGTGTAGTGGTAATTTCCATCATATCACTTTTAATGCATCGTATCGGACCACTTCTTCTCTATCCTGTCAAGAAAATGAGACATTGCCCAGCAGTAAAGAGTTGCTTGCCGCATGGCAGTCTCCGATCAGTCCTTGAAAGAGTTTAAATGGTAAACCACGTAGAAATATACACGACCTTCCGCAGCCAAAAATGTCCACTATCCAGAGTGCACGGTATTCGGAAATCCGAGCGAATTATACAATGTATCGTGGGTGTGGTAAAAAATCAGTAGAATGTAATGGGTAGTCCGAAATTTTTAGGCCGTTCTTATAAAATTTAATTACCACCTAAAATTTTCATCTATCCGTAGGTTGCCGTGATAGGTAAGCTTACCTCTTGCTAAGCGTGTGAAATTCAAACTTCTGTTTTACTACCGGAAAATAGTTGAATATGGAGATATCCAGAGGCATAACCTGGATTTGACACTGGACCTCCAGTCAGGCGCTATACATTCTACTCCTCAGACTACCGTTAAAATTGTTTTTATTACATTATTTTCCACAGGAAGAAAAAATTCTTTTTAGTTCAATATTAGAATTTATTAGAAATTCATTGCGGAATCAGAAATATAATAGTTTAGCATGTATTAGAATGATAATAAATGGAATTCATTGCGGAAATATATTTGACCTTTAACTGTTGAAGAAGTCTAAAAACTTGTAATATTTTAAAAGCTCGGACGACTTCACCTTCATAGCTGTATCAGTTTCTTGATACTTATTCGTAATCAATTATAAAATAGAGCCCTTAATGAGACCCCGTTCTCCTATCCGTGAGACCGTTGAATTCATTGAGGATATGCATTTTGTCGCAATCATGGGGTTCTCTCCTCAGGGAATAAATCTATGTTTGATCCTTGCGTGCCCTATTCCTATCTTGGGAGACTAATTTAACCATTTAGATACTGTCTCAGGCGTTAATTGATGGAAATATCTCACAGAAGGTTTAAATGAAGGAAGGCAAACTTGGAAGATTTCACTAGAATTTTTATTTTTCACGAGCATAAGTTTCACCTGATGATGTTGCAACGTAACCATGGTCGTGAAAAATAAGAATTATCTTCGTTCTTTTACGCCAATTAATCTAATAAAATCTTCCCCTCGGTTGAGTTTTGCTAAGTTTCCAATTTTCCGTATTGACTTAAGTTTGTTCCCTTGTAAGATGTGCTACCCCTCATGGTTGAACTTCCGTGAGTGCCCTAATTATTTTTTTTATTAGTGTGATAAACAAAATTAGGAACGCAGTGGCCTAGTGAGTATAGCGCTGAGCTGGACTGACCAGAGGACCCGGGTGCGATTCAGGATTATGACTCTGTGAACCCTCTGCTTCGCCCCAGCGGTGTTAATTTTACGGTCACCAGATAATTCTAGAAAATCAAAGGCGTCACAGGAATAAAGTAGATCCCCTTGCTATCCTGTTTATGTGTGAATTCCATACCCTATTTGGCTTAGTATTAGCTGAGGTTTTACCTATCAAACAAACACTGTCTTGATTAATATGGGCTAGTTTATAGGTAAAATATTTGATCGTGCGTTTATGCTTTTGTAAATATCATGAAACCATAAAGATAGTATAGACCAACGAGTGTTGTTTGCCTCGTCTACTTAAAAACTGTGTTAACGCAAACTCGTGGAAAAAATACACATAGAATGGAAGTCGAATGGCAGTGAGTACCCACTTAAGAATCGAATGTCCACTGCAAATATTTCCATATTACAAAGCGCTACCGAGCAGTATCAACTCTTTTTTTTTGTTTCAATAACTGGATAAAATACTGCGCGGAACAGCTCAGTAGGTTGCATGGGAACGTGACGTTTTAAATAGCAAAAATCATAATTTTTGAAACTATAAATGTATGCTATATGAGACAAGCAACTCTTTTATGTCTCCCCATCAAAACTTTCTATGAATGAAATAGCGACAGGACAATTCTATTTCAAATACAAGTTTTTATGTGACTAGAAGTCAACACAAATTTCGAAGTAAAAAACTGATTTAGAGGACATTTTCTCTTGTTTTCGAATTTCTGACAAGGCGTTTACTGTGTATCAAACCCTTACAAAACTAAGTCACACACTAATGCGATATTAGAATGATTAAAAAGGATCCTTGACAATGCATTGCTACTTAATTGATCACTGTTTTGATAAATATCCAATAATAGTATCCAAGTGTCTGTATTATGAACATGTATTCATTCTGAACATAACTCCATATGAATGATTCACGATTTTTGTGAAAGATCACGTCCCAAGTTTAAGCTTAGTAATATATTTTAACAGTGCATATAGAAAAATACAAACGGATTTTAATTTTAACTGACGACATTATTGTTTTGTAGAGCCTATAACGTAGAGCAGGCATGCTTGAGTAATCTCAAGTAAATTAATGAGCCTCAGTTTGACGCAAATCGCTTTTGCTGTGCATTCAAACATCAATTTAGACTACAAACGGTACAATGTCGAACCGAGTGTGTGCGCATGTTGTTATCAGTTAATTTTTCTTCTACTGGAAATTCATTTGCATGCGTACAATATGCCCACCACCAAATACCTTCTTGCATTTTTATACCTTTCTTGATGCTCACTGTCGATTAAGTCTATGCATTTTCGAAAAATACATGCGTTAAAGCCTTTACATTCCTTCATTGCCGAGGCGAATGAGTTGTGGCGACTGTAATGCAAATCTCCTTCACTTTTCCGAAACTTTTACTGGACAATCCAACCCCATAAGTGATAATGTCCTAGTAATGCTGAGCGTCAGAATTTGGCTGGAAGGGGTAACTTGCCGGGGAGAGGACTGATACTGAAAAGGAAAATTTCAGTTTCCACTCGGATTTCATTCCGCATGTGATTTTCTAACTTCCCAAGGATTTCGTGGGAAAGATGGTTCTTCATATTCGACGTGAAAGTCTTTCCCTTTCTTGTTTTAAAACACGCTGTAATTTAGTCGATGATGATGTGAGACGAGAGTACATGGAAGTTGATAGCTGAGAGAAATCTGGGAGCGATTGTTTCTTTCAGATTTCCCAAAAATCTAATTACCATTCGCTCTTTACCTCGATTGATTTTATTTATCCTTACCCTATAAAATATGGTTTTTAAAGGTTTATTGAATTTATTCCCATATAAACGTCAAGTTTTTACCGTTTTCCAGAATCAGTTGGTCGAAGAATTCAGCAATTGGCATTCCCTAATATACTGTTCAGCACGTCATTGGATGAGTGGGCGTGTATTTCACAACGGACAAAGCATTAAAAATGTGGCGGTGGTGTGTGTGGTGAATTTCCATTTAATTTGCTACGAATTAAATGATTAAAATCACGTTTCTTATCTTCCACATATATTTGATTAACCAGCTCCTTTTAATTTATTAGACTAGTCCAAATGACCTGCCGGTTGGTAAGCTTATATATTTCTTAACATCATCCTCAGGACGATCATAAAATGCCCATGACAGTATGTCATATTAATTACGTCGTGTAGTACCTGTTTGTTTGTTTACCTGTTGTTAAAAATATAAATTGATATTTGGTGCTTTTATTGGATTGCGTTGTAATGTGCGTCATTTGCGCCATTTGATTACGCGTTACCGTGCTCCTTTCAGGAGAAAGACGCGTCCTAATTTAATGTGTACCTTCGGGAATTGTGAAACTTGTTATCTCGTACAGTAGGACGTGACTCTGTCGAACAGGATTTCATCTTCTCCTCCTATGAATGGCTCAAAAAGAGGAGTCGTTTTGTAATGATCCCAATATGATCTCAACTCTCTCCTTCCTTGACAATACTTCTTCAATGTGGGAAACCAATGAACTTATAGCCAAAGGAACGAGACAGGCGTGTGACTTCGAAATGGCGACAACCCCGGTCGACCCTTGCCCCTCAATGCGCAAGAGATAGACGTATCTCGCTGGAGGAAAATGTGTTGCCGTTCCGTAATCGAGGAAGTGTCAAAAGACACCTGTTTGCAACTGGAGGTCTATGGTAGTAGATGATACTGAATTCATTTTCACGCCCGTAATCGAAGTTGTCTGAATAATGAGCGCATCAAAACCATCGAAATGGATTTTATAATCTCCTTTCATCCGTCTCTCTCGATGAATTAAACGCTATATTGTTGCCTTGGATGTCTGAGAGATTTATATCGTCAGTTGCAGTAAACTATTGGGTAAAATATTTGCTCGTTTTCTCCGTGAGCTTTAAGGCGTCGTTTAATAAGTGAGTGACATTTCTATGGCCCTTTTACGTGTATGTTTAGCTCTCGTAGAGTATGTGATCTTTCCGCAACACTGGAATACGCGAATTGGCGTTATCCGCAAGAGGAAATCTAATCATTCATTCGAAAAGTAAGTTACCAAAACATCATTTTCAGAAGTGTAGCAAATGAATAGTGTCGGAGGTTTGGTAGTACTCGTAGTATCAAATGATGATTAAAAGATGAGGAAGTCATCAAGATAGGCGGCGTGATCCGTATTAACCTGACGGCCCAGTTTTCGCGAGCCAACCCAGAATTGAGTACGACAATATCCTCCTCAGGGAAGGTTTTTTGATAGTACACAAACGGGGTCGCGTTCACTTTAATACATCGTGAAAATCATCCCCTGGGCATAATGTGCCTCGCTAGGCGTAGGTTAGCGACCTTTTCGGTACGGAAACTGGCAAGATTTAAACGATAAAGTAAGATACGTATGTCGGCATCAATGTTTTTTTCCCCTTCGCGGTCCGCCTCTGACCAATCCATGGCCTAAATCTTATTTTCCTCCTTCATGTCATCTTATGCTTGTTGCAACAAAATAATGGGTTTTAGGGTATTCGTTCTGGTTCATCATTGTTACCTCATATTATGATTAACGGAGGAGGAAATTCCGCATGCACTGATGGTGCGCCAACACGCGGATGAGAGTAAAGCAATTGGAGTTAGAAATATTGGCTACTTTAGCCCGAGGAGGCATCGCAGAGCTGCAAGTCATATTCCAGAGGTGACGGTCGGATCAAAGGACACTAGAGGGTATCTGAAAACGTCTTCTAAGAGGCGTTAGCCTTAGCGACTTCCTCAAGATACCATGCTTGGTTGCTACAAAAAACTACGCATATAACCCGCGAAGGAAGAGTTTAATTAATAATAGAAGGGAGAATCCTATGTTATGTCAAAACGTCTGATGGAATGAATATGCTTTTATTAAGGCTGTCTCTATAGGTGATTAATGATGTTTTTTTTAGAAATAAGAGCGCGAAGAAAGTTAAATTGTCGTCATTTTCCACGCTAAATTCTCTTTTAATCGTGCACCTTCTCTAAGACAATGGGTATGTCTTCATAGAAATAATATTTTAAGTTAGAATGAGCAAGCAAATAATTTTTATCAAATCGAGCCGGAGCAGTTCCTCTTGTACTAATTAATCGTCATTCGTTCTTGTGTTCTCAGCCCGGAGTGGAGTTGGTGCCTTTGCTCATCCAGAGACGGATACCGAAGAAATGCCATTCGAGATGTATTACTGACATCACCGGCGGAAGGGCTTTCTGGTGCAGTATATAAAATTATTTTTTTCCACACTCAAATAAATTTCTTGAATTTATACTATTTCATTTGAAATTAAAGCAAAAGGCGGTGAAAATTGAGCAAATAATGCTTTAATACGATCGTACTTTCTTATTAAAAAATTCAAGTCGATCATTAATATCGATCGTAATCATTATTGGCTCAAGTTTTACAATTTGGTGAGCTTTGTTCATTGTCATGCCTTGAAGGCCAAATTTGGTTTTTCATGAATGTGGTCACCGACAGATGTAACTGCGTGCATTAGGTACCATACGGCACCATCAAGTCATCTCAATCGCTAAATTTCTTCGCTTCAATGCCCAATACCCCACCAATCAACTGAAGGCGTGGGAAGGAATTTTGTTTTGATATTATGATAGTGGAAATAAATTTTCAAAATTACGACAGGCAATTGCCAAAAATTGTGGGTCAATGTAAAGAATAAAGCGATATCTTTAGGCTCACCGAGTGGCACAAACCAGCCTTGAGTGCTTACGCAAAAAAAGCATGCCCATAAATGTCATGATTTCACTGTCGTATGTTAATAACTCACACTTTTGTAGCAAGAATTCTCTGGCAGGCAACATCATTCTTGACACATTGTTACTAGAGTACCAGTTGCATGTAATAAACCGACGTTTGATATTTTACACACATAACTAAGAATGTTCCCAAGTATGACCATCATCTCTTCCCCTTAAAGACCATAGTATGGTAGGCTTTTGTCGCTTCATTTAGATGGTTAAACCCTGAATTTTTATGGCCCGAATGTGTTATCAATCATTGTATGAGGGGAGAAAAGAGGTATGGGTTGGGCAGACTTGAAAAGAATCGCTAGAATTCGAACCAGTTGTTTGTTGTTTCGGATTACACATGACAACGTGGTTTGACGTACCTGCAGCATAATTTATATTGATTATGTTTCAAACAAAATTTTCGTTGCCTTAATATGTGAAAAACCCATATCAGTTTACAAATATAATATTTTTCTCCCAGATTTTTATTTATTTAAATATAAGTCAAGTCAAACAAAGTGTAACTTTAAGTTGAAGAGTTCTGTTTGTGCCTTCAATTGGCTTAAAATGTCGTTGCCATGTTTTGATTTTTTTGTTATTATTTACCAATATTTATTATTGCAGTTTCTCCATCCATAACACTGTTTCATATAACGTTTTCTATATTCTCACTTTTAACTGTATCCTCTTCTATAAACTAGCAGGTAGGCGAACTCTCTCTCCTTTTAAGCTGATTTCCCATCTGCATCATGTAATTCTTCATTGAGGAAGTTGGCTATTTTGTACGTTCATCGTATTCCAGTATAATGAAAACCTTTATTGAGAAACTCGACGAATTTTTTTCCACCTCTGTTTTTGGCTTTGCTTTTTTATTAGAGTTCTCCTTAGGCTCTTTAATCTACTACAATAATCCTTCTCTAATTCCGAGGGTAGCCTTTCTTCGTGCTGTGTTTCTCAACGTTCCGCTCATTATAGTAATGCACTTTCATCCAGAATAATGCTGCCTCACAGTTTTATGGACCCGATAAGATTTTTTTTGTTTGATTCAGCACATCAGTGGAGTTTATGTTTGTCCGAATCGTCTTTCTATTTCCATATTTAAGGATCCATTCTTCGGGAAAGTCAATCTCAGTCAAATAAAATGATGCAAGTTTTCAGCATAAACTCTTACGAGAACTGTCGTATGTGCGTTCAGCGGAAGGATGAAACTTTCGAAAGTTTTCATCATCATCCTTCTGCTGAAGAAGGTGCTGTCATTGAAATTTTCACGACTTGGTGTCTTTTTATTTATGACTAAGGTGTTGATATCACATAAAATAGGGGCAGAAGGTTGTAGGGGAAGGTGTTAAAGGTTGGGTTCATCAGTGGAGAAGTTGAAACATATGTGATATCTTTCCTTTTACTTCTCTTCCTATCAATATCCTTCTGTCACCGTTGGGTGAATTTATGCATTTGTATGAACTTATCACTGAAATTTCCCCGATTTAAACAATTTGTGGCGAAAACACTGTGGTATTTCTCATATTTTCAGAAGTACGAATAGTATACTCGTTATAGTTCAGCAGAAGCACAAGTATTTGGTTGTATATTTAAATTTCACTTATTCAGTTTTCTTCCTCAGGAATACTACACAGGAGGAGAAGAAAGCAAAGGGTTTTCAGTATCTTCAGGAGTTGAACCAGCAGGTTGCTCATAAACAAGAGAGAATGCAAGTGAGTCCTTTCAACAATTTCAAATTAAAATTGCATGAAGTTTGTTTTTAGTATGAAAATCAGGTTTTTAAATAACAGATATAGTTCAATTGCACGTGAAGTGGCCGTCAATGTGTCAATGACTGTGAAAAATATTAAGAGTGACTTTTCTCTAAATATTCTTGACTCCCCTGGATACTTACACGTTCTGCATTTTAAATTAGTGCTAAAATTGCAATAGATTTTGTTTAGATTTTATTTGTCGCTTTAAACATTATTTTCGTTGGCACGTCTCAGTGATAATATTCGTTTATTGTGTTTTCTTGTATCCATTTCCAATTTGTCCCGCTCCACGAGTACGATTGATGGAGTACGTACGAGTAGTATGGGCATCTATATCTTATGGTAGTTATGCAATATTTTAATTCGCGACTGCTACTTATTAATTACAGTAGATAACTATCGATAGCCACGATATTGTTCTTAATTTTAATGTAATGGATAGTCATTAAGACGAATGCACTTGAACTCATTTAATTGCAATAAAACCTGATAGGTACTGGATAAAAACTACGCTTCAAGGTGGTATTCGGGCTGGCCGTAACTATCGGCAAATTTTCCCTCTTGGTTTCATGTCAGAAGTTTGGATTAAACATTACTTGTATGCCAGGTAGTAGTGGTTATTAGGGCAGTCGACCGAAAGCTAATAGTTTGAACCAATACGGATCGGTGGGTAATTCAGGGAATGGTGGAAGGGTGGAGAGTAACTCGGCATTAGAATTAGCCTGCTCTTTATGAAACACGCTATGGGGTCCATCGTTTCACGTCCCATCCCTTGAAGTGATCTCCACGTAGCACCGCAAGTAAGGATCGGAGTATCACTGAAAAATCATACCACCTACGAGATTTGAACCCTAACCCTGAGGTTGAAGAAGTAATGGTTCTCCAAATGGTATTTTGTAAAATATTTGAAATCTTGCACAAACAGTCACAAACCTTCCGTCTTCACTTATGATTTGTTACCTAAATAGCTTCGATCCGTGTCCATTTCTCGGTTGTAAAGAGATAGTGATTCGTGCAGTATCACAGGTAAAAAAACAGTTAATATTCGTTCTTTTGTTATGTGTATATTATTAGTTCTGTTTCATTTGTTTAAACTTTCAATACACCAAATAGAACAATGCATTGGTGTATCTCGTTTTAGATCTTGCAGGTGCGAATGGTATCCTGTTCTGTATTCTCCAATATCCTTTTCTCCTTTTGAGTTATTGTCATTATTACATATCTTCGTCAATACATATAAGTATATATATATATATATATATATACGGCGAACAAATATTATTTCACACATAGAAATAGGTATAAGGAAAGGGGATAGGAAAACACATAAAAGACGAACACAGGAAAGGTGGGGAAGGCGGATTTGAGCAGATCACAAATGTAAAAATATTTCCTTATCCGGGATTTCCTGTGTTCGTCTTTTATGTGTTTTCCTATCCCCTTTCCTAAAATATATTTCTATGTGTGACATAATACATATATATATATATATATATATATATATATATATATATATATATATATATATATATGTGTGTGTGTGTGTGTGTGTGTGTGTGTGTGTGTAAAGCGTAAACTATTCATTAAATGTTCCCTTGAGTAAATGACGAGGTCATGAATATTAATCGAAGTTTTGAAATGTATTTAAATTAATTCTCGAAGGAAAGAATAGGGCTCATAATATCATAGTATTAGGCTGATGGGGCAATTAGAGTAACGAAGCATAATTAACCGATATGGGAGAACATAATTACGAAGAGGAGATAAGGCGCCGTGGAATTCGAAGACGGCATTAGTCCTTTGCCTAAGACATGTGCAAAATGGTGTATAGTTTTAAGGAAAGTTTATTGCTCTTGATGTGCCTCCTCATGGTTAAAATCTGTAGGCGAGTGTGTTGATAAATAATTCTTCCACTGTTTGATGAGAAAAATGGCTCCCTTTCCTTAGAATCCATGCGATGATTAGCACCGAAGATGATTTTTGGAAGCCCACGGTATTCTACGTCACATTGATAATTCAGCGCCGAAGTTAGGATAGCACAGAGAAAATAGTTGTCAGAATGTCATGCCAGAGAATATGCACTTTAAAATTATCTGCTCGTAATTGAAAATGAACTCAGCGGTATAATTTTGAGATAAGTACGTTTCTTTCAGCGGGAACTATGTTGAAAAGTAACTCAAAACTAAATTTTACGGCTAATGCGAGCTGGAATTCTTTTTCTCATTGAATAGGTGACGTGTGGATTAATGAATCTTATTATTGATCAAATTCTCTTGAAATTTCTTCGGTGTCTTTTCGCCATTATAGTGTTCAATAACTAAGCTTGAATTCGAGATTATTATTCTGAAGTAACTATAATCTCACTGAACTTCGATAATCCCTGTACATACTACGCTAGTCCGCATTGCGGGTGCTGAAATACGAAAGGAGATAACTCAAGTCCCTGTTAACGCGGAAGGTGCAGCGCTCAGATGACTAGTTGCCTTGTGTAATTCCTTATTAAGAATTGTTTTGCTCCATGATCCTCGAGCCTACTGACTCAGGAGTATAGTTTGAGGATTTATGTGTTTTTCAGCTCAATGAAATACTGGGTGAAGATGAGTTGGAAACCTAGGCATGTAATCTGAATCGCCCAAGAGCATTTAATTGATCTTTTGAAAATTTTCAAGAAACTGCGGGAGATGTCGCAACAGTAACTTTTAACGGAGTCATCCGCTAACATGCATTTCATTGCAACAATTTCAGAGCGTAAAAATCATTCGCCTTGACCTAAAGCACTCGCCCGAATATCGAGGGATCCGGGTTCGAATCCCGGTCAAGGCGAATGATTTTTACGCTCCGAAATTGTTGCAATGATCTTTTGAAGTTTTTAAGTCTGTCGTTACCAGCTTCAACGTTCAATGCATCTTATTTATCTGCATCTATTCGTACTTTAATAGCCTGCATACATTCACACATTTTTGATGCTGGTGTAAGCAACAGTACACGTCTAATGGAACAAAAAAAATGAAGTTTTCGAAAATTAATACGTGAGGCAAGTTGAATGTTAGGAAATAAAGTAGAAATAACTTACAGTACAATGCCAAATCAATAATTTAGAGCACACAGAAATGACAAATCACCTCTCATTTGTTGGAATAAAAATAAAAATTTAATCAGTTAACGTCATGCCGTCGGCAACATGTGGAGCGCTAAATGCATGAATATCGATTACGATGAACCTTATCAGACTTATTTCCATGAGAAACTGTCTTCTGTCATTCTCTCCATCCACCCACACTGTCTCAGCGTCGTCTAGAAGGTTCTCCATGAGGCTTGAAAAAAAAACACCGCTGGCTGGATTACATCCAAACAATGAGAAACCAAGGCAGGTGGAGGAGCTTCTTGCATGCGAAGGAGGAATTTTCTCCACGTACGTCATAGCTGGTATTTGATCCTCGAAGCATTACAAAAGTGAGAAATGAGATCAGGAAATGGACGCCCCCGCCTCACGCCGTTTCCACCACCTCTCTCTCTCACACACACGCCCTTTGTTGTTTGCGCGCCGACACGCCAGCTGTCGCTTCCTCGCAGCGAAGAGAGAGGGGACGAACGCTATGGTCAGCCGCTGTGAGATCCATCGCCGCCGCCTTTCCTCCCTCCGATCCACCCCTTCCCGGGCCAGTGCGACGTCCCCCTTCCCAACGCCGGGTGAAATCCGCGGCGCTCGGAGAGGCGGCAGTTCGTTCCCAGTTTCCCTTTTGTGCTTCGGTCAAGAGAGGGCGTGGGAGTGGAACGCCCTTATTGAGGGAGGAGGATAAAGGAAGGCGATTCAAGCATAGTTGGATGAATTCTTCGAATGCTAACCGCTCACGTTATGAAACATCCCCGGGATGGGTTCTCGTGGGTTCTGCAATGCTAGTCTCGCCTTCTCGCACCCTACATTCGATGCCATCGGTTTCTGTGAGCGCTGGTTTTGATGGTTTCGACATTGAATTCTTTTTACCATTTTCTGCCATCGGTTTTCGAGGGAAATGAGGCAGAGGAAAGGGCAGGTTAGTAAGGGTAAATTGTTGCATACGCTGGCAATCTTTCAGAACCTTCTCGTGAACCAGGGTCGACCCATGGTATTTGGCAAGTTGGGCAAGATTTTATTTTGACTCCACTAAAAATCAGAAGTACTTCACAGACTTTTCGGATGGTTTTCGTTAGCCCTGTTTTCACATGCCCAATTACTTCTCTTAATAACCTTGCGAAAAAGTACCGATCCAACAGGGATAATTGAAGAGCACAATCAAATACGTATTTTGTAAGACATAAATAAATTCCGAAAAAAATGCGCTGTCGCATTTCAAAAATCAATATTGGCACCATTTTTACCTGCATTGCGGATGATTTGAAATTATAAGAATTCAAAACATACTGCATCAGAAAAATTATTCCCATTAAATGTATTTTATTAAAAGGAGGTGTATGCATACGTTTTTGCTCAATTTAAATAAACACTTTAATTGCGGCTATTAGATGTAAACGGTATAAATATCAATTTGTAAATATATTAATTATGCCCATGCTTCGGGTCGTCCTTCACTGTACATTTTACTGAGGAGTTACGGAAAAAATAAAAATTCAAAAGCAGTACAGATGTCTCGTCAAATGATAGGGACAGGAAGAATTTTGTGTAAAAATCGAAAAAAAATGTTCTCTTGCAATGATACGATATCCTTTAGTTTATACTCTTGTTGCTTTTCTCATATGAGCTATGTTTTATATTTTATCTGGAAATTCTGTAGGCTTAAAAGTTTTTAAATACATTGGTCAGCGATGTATCAATATGATCTCTAATTGGTATAAAAAGCAAGAATCTTTTCACTGATTAATTCATCCCTTCATCTTTATAAAAAACCCCTATCTCTGCGTGCGATAAATTTGAAGTACATAATTTTATTTTAATTCGTGTTCAGGACATTTTTTTATTTTATCACAATTTCGCGTATTGTCGAAAATCGTTTTTAATTTCTTGCATTCATGCCACCCTTTCTTGCTAGCCCAAAGATAATTCATTTTCGGCAAAAGAGGTGTTCAACTTAGCGAATTAAATTTTTTATACCAATATGTTTAGATGAACCGTTGAAAAGTAGTTTTTAATTATTAAAAATTTATTTTACATTCCCTTACTCTGCTTTTTATCACATTCACTGTTTTTTTTACCCCTACACTTACCAGACAGTGTATTTCTTTCTGTAGGTCGTTAGGTCTTAGCCCTTTGAACATAAAATCAAATTCTGCACCTATTGTCTTCAGCAGTGGCTTGATGAATCATGGTAGAATATCATATTGGGTCAACTCTACCATCACTTATCAAACTGACCTTTGGGTTGGTAAGTTTGTTTGCGTTTTATCGTTAAGGAAAAAAATGGCCTTAACTAGAATATAAGGTTCCAATTGTTTAATCTATGGAAGGTAAACGAAATCGCGACGAAAGGTTTGTAAATGAAATCGTAACAAATGTTTGGACAAACCGTTGCATATGGCCTTCAAGGGTTTGATATATTAAAACTAGGAAAGTTAAGGAATGTAAAAAAAAATCAAAAGTGTGGCTATACTTTATCTTATAATTTCCTCCATCTTTCAAAAATACGCCCAAGTCGAAAGTGCAGTGGAAATCAGTGAAGAGTACAGTGGAAATTGCTATTGATTTTACCTAATTTAGAGTTTATTTTGAAATTATTTAATTTTATTTGAAATTATGTCGTCGGATTTTCCTTTTAACTTTTCTCACAAATGTAAACGACGGGCAGATTGATTTGTCCGGTTAGGGTAGAGTTCCTTCCGCACTTATAAGCACTCTGGTGTGCGAAATTGAGGGAATCAGGATAAATGGTTTGGATAGTTTTCATGTGCCATCTGCGGTCTTCCATGAAGTTTTGGTTTCCAGAAAATCATACAGATTTAGCGGTAGCTGGGGGTTTCCATTAAGGTTCATGCTTATAAAATTAAAACAGATGTTTTGGCCAAACCTAGAACCTGACGCTCTGTGGGCTGACGGATGGAGTTAATCAAGCCTTGGAGCCGCCAAAAGGCTTCTAAAGCCTCTGAAAGAGTGTAATTTTTGGCAATTTGCTAGGGGTCGTGTTATGACTTAAAACTGCCTCGTTTGGCTCCTCTGTCCTATCTCCAAAATCATCTGTGCACACTTCATTGACACCGTTTGTCCTCATCAAAATTGATTACGCTTGCTTTACGTAACAAATAATTCTTTCCTTCATTACAATTATGACAACTCTCATGGATGTAGGCGGGGTCCTTTTCCCCCTTAATTTCACCAAGACGTTATTCGGAAGTGGACGGTTTTTGGGCAGATAGAGTGTTTTGAGTGAAATAATGCAAAATGACCAAAAACTGAAGACATTTCTGTATCGCAAGGGAGTACAGAACAAAAGTGAGATAATAGGCTTTCCACTTCCAAAAGGGGATGAGGTACGAGGAAATATTTGGAAGTCGGCAAATAAAGTTTTCTTGCAGTCTATAACCTTAAAATGCAACAGCATGACTGGGGTATTATTGATTTGTTATTAGTATCGTAGTTCGTCATCAGGATTTATTTCATGATTCTACCCACTTGAGAAACATTCACATGGAAAAATTGGCGAGATCGTGAACTGTTACGATGAGATGATATTCGATCAATATACAAGCGAATGGGGTGGGTTTTGAAATGGTATCCAAATGTATTTATTCTTCCATGACCGCGATTTCCACGTTTCGGTCATTTCTTCATTGCAGTTTTGAGTAGACTTATAAAATGCTCACGTCAATATTGTTTAAAAATAATAAATATTTTCACTTTCAGTATCATTCCACCATCAGTCACGGTTTCTACGATTTGGTTATTTTTTTATTGTGCTGCCGTACATGTATATTCCCATAAAATTTTCTCGAGAAGGATAGGGTAATATTGCTGAGATGAAATAGTCCACTTACAATAGTAGTATATGGTCCTCTGACTGAGATTATATTGCATCGTTCGCTCGACACTGAAAGTAATTTGAATTTAGCATAACATCTGTTCCAAGAGGGGTTCAATCCCGTGACTACGCTAACCGGATTACCGGCATTGACTATTGTGAGAAACACCTATCCATAGATTAGGAATGAGTACAATTTCATGATAATGGGTTTACTTCACCTCAAAAAGTACAAATGAAAAACTGGAGATTTTCCATAACGCATCTCTACGGGAAAAAAGTCACGCGGAACGGGAATGAAATCACAAACCCTTATTTTGCCGAGGGCATGCTCAAAACCGCAATGCTATGAGGTTTCTTGATTCGGTGGCAGTCATGATCCGTTGAACTTTGCCTCAGAGTGAAGAAGTGTTGATAGATTACTAAATTATAATAATCTGCGATAGCACCCGGAAGACGAGAGTTCCACAGCTCAATTCCCGATCTTGGTGACCTTTTCGTGGGTCACTCGTTCGTGGAAAACCATTATCTTTTTGAGGAAAAAGAAAAAACTTTTTATGGTATCTTTCCGTGTGGTACAAATGTATCACATGAATGTATTTAGCCCTAATTGACCCTGCGGCCGATGGCTTTATCAAAATGCAAAAGAAATGGTATCGATTCAGATTCATATCATAGTCAATGAGCAAACCGTGTGAAGTAGAAACAGCCGATCCAGTACAAGATCATTTCCTATTGCTTCAAAATTATGAGGCCTGGAAACTTAATTACCTGTGTGCTTTGTTCCGGAAAGCGAAATGCAAATAGTTTATGAACTGGTACCGGTGAACTTTTTTTTGGGAAAGTTTACCATGTAATTTGACATCTTCCTTCTTGGAAACTTGGAAAAAATATCTGTAGTCACCACCGGTGAATGTGAAAATTCATCCGCTAATATAAGGCCAACAAAATTGAAAAAAAAATAATGGTAACAGGAAAATGTACCGTAATTAATCTCCCAGTTGCTCGTTAGGCCTTGGCCTTAAAATTCGTCGAGTCAAACGATCAAGAGCGGACCGATAAGCGAGCGGTAGAGCTGCGGAATGAATGAACGGCGACTCATTTGCGACGAGCGAGCGTGTGTGCGGTTGTTCGCTGGAGCGCATCGCGCGGCCACGGCAGGAAGCTGAGGAGGGGAGGGAGGTCGAGTGGAGCAAAGGGAGGAATCGGGGAGGGGGGGAGGCGCACGTGGAGTGGCGGCGAAAAGCGATGAAATCCCATTCTGCGGAATTCGGCAAGTGACATTTCCTATTTCCCAACCTAGCGGAATAGAGAAATGAATGCACACCTCGTGATAATGGAATCTTCGTCTTTTTTCCTCATGGGAGCGAACGTTGAACTTCCGACGACGCGTATTCTTTTGAAGTGTCGCAAAGATCAAGACCGTACTATTTCCGTGTACTAGGACAGTTCATTAATATAGCTGCTTACCCTTCAAACGTCCGATGTACCTAAAGCTGGCCGTACTTATACGAGTGTCTTGTAAGCAAAGTGTTTTCGATGAAATAATTTTGTGCCATCGTTTTTATTTTGCAATGTTGGATCATCGTCGGTGGGATTGACTATTCTCCTTATTAAAATGGTTATACGCACTGTTGTATCCTTCTCAACTGAATTTCAGAATTCGTGCACTCTGAAATAATTAATCCACGAGTTCTGTTTCTTATAATTACAAATTTTTGATGAAACTTGAAGCATTTTTTCCTAATCTTGGAAATTTAAAGCTCTTCGATGTCTTGGACAACCTTTCCTTGTCTATATTTCAAGATTTTTAAAATTTTATTTCTTGACTTTTCCTGGCATTAAGAGGTTAAAGCAACTTCAAATCTACGTGTAACTTAAACGGCACACGAAAGAGCATTTCAATATTTCGCGTGCCCGTTTGAGCATCAGCTTATTTCACACAAGAGCCAGACTGCGAGTAATTCGCATGATGGTGGTAAAATCACATCGTTGGACTGATTCCCTCTCTGGATTGGGCTCAGAAGTTATTAAAAAAATACTTCCACTATATCTTGAACGTTGTGAATCACATAAAAAAAACGAATGAAACTGGTGGAATTTATTTCTGTACTTCCCCACCGAGTTCAAAGGCTTATACGTAACCCCATTTGTATGTACGTCAACGTCCAAGGGTTCACCAAAGACTTGGAGTAAATGCTCGCTCACGAAACATGTTGAAACACAACGTTGGTCCGTAAATTTGTCTGTCCATCCAGTACCCATTAGTTTTCCCGCTCTACCTGGACGTTTTAAAGAGATCTTCATCATCGTTCCACCATCAAACCCATCCACCTGATTTAAATTGAGGCGTTTTCTGAACCAATCTGCTACATTGTTTTTCTCGTGAAATCATATCTGCGCTGTATACGTAGTGCAGTGGATCATCACACCGGAGACACCGATTTTAGCGGTTCAGGGGGTTTGTGTGGTATGAATAATTTTCCACCTTTATGTTCGTATAATCTAAATAAGCTCATAATCATGACTACAATAGACATATTTTCCTAGTTCAAAGTGACATAGTAGTTACTGATGGTGTTCATAACGGCTATATAAATGGACTTAAACGAAGGCATTCAAGTTCGAGTGGACAATAATAACGTATGTTACCCAAGGCCCAATGTATCTGCATGGACGCTCATTTGAGGTCACAGTTCTGTTAGTTAGAATTCATGCATTGGTGTACGCAGTCATTATTTGATTAAGAAATGAGATATAATCAAGTGATCCGAAGGAGGTCATGGTGGTGACCCTCAAGACCATACTGATACTTGGTGGACGGGGTATACTATAATCGGCACGTATAACGTGCCGATGGGCGTGACGATGACTACCAATGCGTAGAACATGTGGGATCAAAACAACTTTATGTATTTTTCCATGGCTTCATATGTGCACCGAATAAATTCACTTCTTTGAACCAACAGGGGATCGGGATGGTGCCGTGGCTAACGTACGGGCTTCCCACCGAGAGGGCCCGGGTTCGAATCCCGGCGGCGACATATTTTTCAGTGGTATCCCGATCCCTACTTGAGGTGCTTTGTGGAGGGCACTTTGAGTGAGTACGCCGTCCGTCGGATGGGACGTTAAGCTGCGGACCCCTTGGCGCCTTTCGTTAAGAGCAGGCTAATGCCGACGCCGGGTTTCTCTCCACCCTTCATCCTTTCCTATCCATACCTAATGGCGCAAATGACCCCAGCTGTCGGTCGCCTCCCCAACAATACTACTACTTTGAACCAACAGGCGATAGTGATGAACTTCCTGAAGCCTAGAAACTATTAGAAAGTGCCAATATGGTTCCTAATAGGGGAAATATGGTACAATTAAGATCATATTAAAAGCTTGAAAAGTCATGCAGTGAACCTAAACTTCACTATATTAACCATAATGACTACTTATATGAGAGTCAATCGATTGATTATATATTATCCAAATTTGATCAAATTGGTGGCCTTGAAGACGTAAACGAACTGAAAATACGGAAGCCAGAACCTAATGCCAGTATATTATCTATTGTGTTACATACTTCCTGAACAGAAAATCTAATTATAAAACCTCATCACTGTCATTGTAATTGCCACCTTGTATTCAGCTAATTCAGTTTACAATCCTGTCTTTGTCTAAAACTTAATGTGATTTTTCTATCAAAAGAAAATCACTATCGATGAATGCCGTGCGTGGAATAAAGTTGATGGATAATCCTATTTAATCTTCTAAATTCAACCAAAAAATAATGTTCAAAGTCAGTTACGGCGGGTATTTGTGTTTCGTTAAAAATATTATGTTATATTTTTCTTGTTTTCCTAAAGCTTTAGTTATCCCTCCTTTGTATATACTATATTGTTTCTAAAATATGCTATGTTCTAAATTATTGTTCGAATTTAATAGATTTGGATTTTAATTAGTAATTAGATTGAGATAAAATAGACTTGGATTAGTAGATTCGGAGCTTCCCTAATAATGTGCTGGTCTCCCACCTATTTTCCGATGGATTGAATTGATGGAATCCCATATTATAGATCTGCTTAGTGTTCGTACTCCTCAGGCCCGCTGCCCACTAGGTCGTCTTAAGCTGTCAGCATTCCTCAAGAATCCTGCAGAGGGAGTTGGGACAGGGAGGGTACGCCTTCCCCCGCATGCTACGCGTTTGCATGGACCGAACGGCACCTATTTCTAAGAGCAGGCCGTTGCTGGCACCGTTCTTCATTCTCTCAAACCAAATGATATGCACCGCTCACCGGTTTACTGAACGTAATTGGCGGGAATTATCTCGGCAAACACTCTCACGACATAAACATTAGTTCTCCTTGCACTCATCGCACATCGTGCTGATTCCCTGGTTAATTCCCACAGCACCGAATTAAGATATTCGCAGGTATTCTATATCTGGCTGGGCCGCATTACTTTTTTGAGAGAATATTTTGTTGCCATCCCTTCTCGTCTGTCGGCGAAGGAGATGGTTCCGCCGGCTCGTGAAGATCTCTCTTCTTCAAGAGGGGGAGGAGGGGATGGAAAAGCGAAAGCGTGTCCTGCGAGGAGATACTGCCTTATCCAGGTAATTCTTTTGCATAATTTGGTCTCCTCAAATTCAGAACAAATTTTCGACATGGCCTCAAAGTCACGATCAGTCAGTCGATCCGCATGCTCTCCGTTGACCGCGTTTCCGGTTCCACCCCGGCCCATTCCCTCCAGCCCGTGCGCTCGCCACATCGACCCCCCCCCCCCGCCGTGCCCTCACCTATTCCTCTTGTCCCCAACACCTGCCCTTTGGTGCTGCGCCCCTCTCCAATACCTCTCTCTCTCCAATTTCATCCATTTGTTCTCCTTGATTCCCAACCGCACCCCATTCCTTTCCTCTCTCTTTTTTTTTCAAATTGCCCCACTAATATAAGTAGGTATATTTCACAGCGTCTCGGGAATTCTTCCCAGTCCAACCCACTACCCTTTTTGTTTCCTCCGCCCTCTCATGTTCACGCGGTGCTCTTGGGAAAGTCTGAAAAGGAGAAAAAATAATGTCCGGGATAACTTTCGGCCACGCACTTACTTTCCGTCGTACGTCTGCGATGATGGAAGATGATGATGACCTCCATCATACCTAAGTTCGGTCAGTATCATATGATGATGTGACCTATAGCATATATGTGGAGTAATTTTGGTTCAAATCTGCCTAAGAATATTTCAGACGGTAACCATAGACTTCGGTGGTTTATGAATGTCGATCTCTCAAGCCTTGTTCGATTCTTAGCCCATTTCTCAGACACTTTATTTTACGAGCCCACATATCGTGGACAGGGTTTCTCCTAATATGTACGAGAGAGAGAGATTAAAATCACGGCACCATTGCCTAACCTTTCCTTCATTCATATCTGTAGGTCCATAAACTAGGCATAACTCCCGATGAATTTCAGCAGCCGACAATCCTTTTGCATACAAGGAGAGTATGACAGAACGCACTCCACAGCTGGCGGGATCAACGATTGTCGCGGACATTGTTGTTTGCATGCACGGACAAGCAAACGACTTCTGAAACAAAACAAACAATGCAATAGCTTTTCAATGAATCCGTAGATGGTGCTGCAGGAGTAAAACTGTGTTCTTAAGCGCCAATATTTAAATATAAGCAAACGGCCCTTACTTTATGAATATGCCTCGTACATTTACCCACCTTTCCGTCTCTGCTTCACTAGAGTTGCCACTATAATCTACATCTACTGGCCACAATACAGCATATGTAGCCGTACTTTCGAACATAAAACTTCAATTTTAATACAAGATTATTAGTAAATGTCATAGTACATGCTCTGTACATTAAAACTAGTGTATTGAGGCGAACTTGAAACTTTGCATTCCCTTCTTCCACCCAACCCATTATCAATATTAGAAACTACGAATAATATCATTTTCACAGTCACTATCAGGATAAATGAAAGACAAAAAATAAATTAAATTTCTGTGGACGTCGATTTTTAGGTGAATGAAAAATAAAGAAATATTAAATATGATAGAAGAGCTAACATTTTCAGGCTTAACTTTGTGGAATTCCTTCATGGTGAGGGTAAAAGAAAGAGAAAAAACTTTGCACTTCCGCACACTTTTAATAAAACACGACCATGGTTTCGATGCTTGCGACCATGGTTTCATCACCACCTGATGATGATGCGCAGCATCGAAATCATGGTCGTGTTGTATCAAGTGTGTGGAAATGCAAAGTTTTTTCTCTTTCTTTTACCCTCACCACGATAGAAGAGGGTATGTGGAATAATCTTTTATATGTTGCCGCATCTTGTATATGGAAAAAGGCTATCTAAACGTTCTACGATGCGGGAGTTGCAATTCTATATTTACATTTTGGGGTAGTTGCAGTTAAAAAATCTTATCTCTGAAGTGTGTGAAAGTATATTTAAAAT
The DNA here is from genome assembly GCA_037158775.1 of Hetaerina titia. Lineage (NCBI taxonomy): Eukaryota > Metazoa > Arthropoda > Insecta > Odonata > Calopterygidae > Hetaerina > Hetaerina titia. The sequence goes on along the minus strand of CM073769.1, from coordinate 45,338,185 downwards.
ATGTTACTAGTCACTGATGGCGTGAATGGCGTGGCGTGTTTCAACATGGTTTTGTTCTGAATGCTCTTGACACCGGAGAAAAATGGTCATTTAAACACTCGTATATCGATATTGTTTTGTATATACTTACTTTTAGACTCATGACCCAGTCTCCCGGTGTTGTGTGGGGTTTTCAAACACCTATCGATGTTGCAAGAAAACTCAAGTGCCCTATAACATTCTATAGATATTAGTCTCTTAATTAAATCCATAGTTTCAGCCTCAACTTTGTGGAAGTTCATTTTAATAAATGACAAAGAAAAACTTTGTTTCAATCCACCACTTTTTTTCAGGTACGGCTGGTTTCGACGCTACGGCGTCATCCTCAGGTACGATTTCAGTCGTACCTGAAATAAAGTGGTGGATTGAAACAAAGTTTTTCTTTGTCATTTATTAGTCTCATTGATTTATTCATGTTTTAGAAAACTACCATGAGCTCAGTTTTTCTGTTAACTTTGTGTGAGTGTATTTTATATTCTTGCAACACTTTTTCGCTGGCATACACGTATGAATACTCTTTGGATTATACCTAATACCTTCATTAAACTCCCCGAAGTGTCCCAAATACTTACCGAATGTTCTCGATATGGTCTAAATTAGGTAAAATACCAAATCTGTAGTACTTTTTCATTAAATTTATGCGCTACGTAATTAATGAATCCAAGTTAATTCATCAAGGCATAAATTACATCTGAATAACACATGTTCATTTTCCAATACCCAATTCTCCCACTTCACGGTTTATTTTCTGTTTCGCGATGTTGTTTTTTTCGTTTTTCCAGAGCGAATAATAACCTAGATAACGCCGCCTTTCGTAGTCTTAAAATATTTCTCACGATGCTGGAAAGTGTCATGCTACAAGTATTACGTATATTTATTAATGTATTAGGTTAATATCTCGATTTAATATTCCATTTTTGCCTTGGATGTAATGTAAACAAAAAATACCGGGACCGTAAACTTGAAGTTCAACGTAGTTTACATTGATTCACGACCGTTCCTTGTATATTTAACTTGGATGTAATGCTGTCTTGGCATGGATTTGACTGATTTTTAATCAATGGTGGGAAATTATCTGGAGAAGAATCAGAATACCTTTTATTTAGAATGGAGATTCTGGAGATATAAGGTGGGAGTCATCCATCCAATCACCCGAATACAAGGGACGCTAGAGTCCGAACGAAAGCATTGATCCGGTGAGACGGCACTCCACCTCTTCAGTGACCGAAGGGATATTTGATAATATAGAGTGACTTTAAAAGGTACTAAGGTATCTTTCCCGTAACTGAGAAGGTAAAGTAGGGAGACAGAGTTATTAGGGAGTGGTATTTTTAAATTTTCAACTAGGACTAAAATAGCGTAATATTAATTAGGGGATCATTCACCTGATCCTCGTCCCATGCTTGGAAGTTAAAACTAAATATTAATGAGTAATAAAAATAAATAAATACCTATAAAAGGGCTCCAGTCGTCCACTCTCGTCCGTAAGGATGGCGACAGAAATTACCTGATTTGGCTAATTGCATAATTTTGTTTAAATATTTTTCTTGCAGCTAATTTTTAAGAGTTTGTAAACCCGTGGTTCTAATGATGGAGAGCATACGGGAGAGAATGAGATCTCGATCAATTAGAAGTCATTTGACGGGAATGCGAAACTTAAACCGGCAAAATCTTCGACGCGACACAGCTTCCCACGAGATCTGTGAACGAGTGGTTAATTATAAACTAAGCTATAGGAAACATTAGGTGTGATATAGTAGTCCAGTGGGTAGAACGTTGAACTACTGACCGAAAGGCACCGGCTCGATTCCTGGGGACGCTTGAGGGCTCCCTCGGTTACCAGATCTTCCTGGTAAACTATGGACGGTACCAGAAAAGACCCCTTTACCCTGATGCGTGAATTTTGCATGCCGTTGGTTTTAGTGTAGAGTAAAATCTAGCCTCACCTATTAAACCAATATTTGGGTAGAAAACTGGTTTATGTATACATGTATATGTGTGTGTGTGTAAAACTAATACCAATGTACGTACCCATCATTCAAAGTTCTGCTATGAATATATAAATATACACTGTGGGCTTAGTGGTGAATTTAAGCCGGTACCAAATACAGATGGAAAGAAAGAACGGATAGTAATTTTGCGCACTAATTTCCTCGCTAATCTGGCCATTTTTTGCTTAGAAGTGGTGAAGATAACGAAGGTGTAATGGATACGCCGTGAATCTTAATTTTGTGACGGCCTTTATCCGCGTGACTTGCAATAATTTCGCATCTAGTCATTCGTCCATTATATCGCAGGTAATTAGCTAATCAGCGCACTCAAGAGAAAAATTGCTCTGCGTGGAAAATGACTATTACTATTTCCCAGCATTAATTTGCGTTGTTTCCTACCGGGATATAAATCCGGTGAGAAGCCGTATATTTGAAAATTAAAGCCACGCATGAGGAACGAAAGGAGGGCTAATTTAGTTCCTCGTAATTATTCCTTGTTGAAATCGAAAATCTCATAAATTTTCCTAACTCGAAAGTGAACGATCGTAACTGGTTGGACCAGTTTCCAACTCTTTTTACGATGGCACGAATAGTGAGTTATTGGATATGCTATAAAAATAAAATATTAAAATTAAGGCGTTAATATATTTTTACCTAACAAAAAATATTTAATATAATTACTACCATATTGTCATATAAATAATCGACTGGTTTTTCAATCATAACGTACATGAAGCCCTGGCACTTTCTCAAAACGTCGACCCAAGTTTCATTTTGGGAATTTCCATATGCGAGATCACTTTTAGAGTCATGACTCCGTTTAACAGATAACTGTTTATTTAAATAAATATATAAATATATACATATAAATATACATATAAATATGTATATACTATATATATATATAATTCACTAAATAGTCATAGCAAACACATAATTATCTGGATAAAAAGCAATTTTAAGATATAGGATACAATAATTTATCTGTAAACGATGGAGGACCTGCACTGAAAATGAAATGATTCTATAAACAAGATAGAGGGAAATGCCAGGAGATCGCACGTCAATTGACACTTATACAAGTACTAAGTCAATACGTAAGAGTTGAAATTCCCCAAGAAAATTAACTTACCTGTGATCTCAACGCTGGTCCTTTTATTTACAATTATATTTACCCACGATGAATATTCTTCATTTTTGCTTAAAGTTATCGACGTCCAAACAATGCATTTGCTTCACAATGGCGAGGATCGATTTTGTGGTTTTGCTTTCTCGACTCGTGAATGGAACCGCGCCATAGAAAGATTCACCGATAAGTGGAGTTTTGTGCACCATTGTCCTTGCACTCCAATAGGCCATCGACTCATGGAACGGATGCAAGTTTTGCGGATGTAAAATGATAGAGTGGAGGACAAATGATTTCGATTTCTCGATTCCCATCGAGAGCCAAATGGTGAATGCGTGATGGCAAACGTATCCGCTGTACTATATGACGACTACGACTCCACACCGAAACAAACACCATAATGGCCCACGCCGGAATTTCGCTCTCTTTCACGAGGATAATGAAGTGATTTTATTTTTAAAAAATCATGCAGCCTATTGATGGCTTTTGTGGTGAGTGTTAGCACTGCATCCCAACCGGGGAATCCACTTATTTTCGTTCATTAACCTTACCATTGAAATCACTTAAATCATTCCCCGCGAAGGTCAATAGCACCTCTTTATCCATGGAAAGAGGAGAAATCACTTGGTTCCCCTCTAGATTTTTACCTGAATTAAAACCTTATTTTCATTTTTGATAGCAATCTATGAAGGGGGTTTTAGAGATCAGAACATGTGAAAGGACAATGCGTCGGATTTAAATAATAATCTTTGTCCACTCAGCAACTATTTTGGTTGCATTAAACATTTTATTAATGGAAATGAAATCACGATTTATAGCAATGACCCTTTTCCTTTTATGTGTTCAATGGATTGTTCCAGAATTAGTAATTACGGAGAGGAATATTATGAGGATGTCGTGATATTGGAAAATAATTCTACACTCACGAAGTGTTTACGTAAAGCTGCGATTTTGATTGAATTTCCTCAAAGGGTATTAATTATTCGTTAATTAAATACAACTTTCTCAGGAGATTTTTTTATCTGAATCTTGTGATGAACTTTCCCATTAATGCAAATTAGTGATAATTGGCATGAATAGTCTTAAATGCGAAGACCTTTTCTGTATCAAGTGTTCTTTTAACATCTACAATCAGCTTTCGAACTGAATAAAAGCAAATCGATATCACAGTACAGACTGAAAAATACCTATGGGTATTTAGTTAAGAAAATGAGAATATCGCTGAAAAAATGTTCAAAACAACATCAAAACCAATGACTCCTGTTTATTGATTGACTTTTACTTAGTTATCGGAGCAGTTAAACGATCAATTGTGTGTCAAAGGTTCAAGTTCTTTTACGCAAATGTAATTTATTTGCTCTCTCAAAACCTCTTTGAGCGATTAATTAGTATTATTTTCGAGTTTTTAGTCATAAATTTCATTATTTTACGAATTAGATGGTATTGATTGAGATTCCTAGAATTTAAAACCGACTTTTCTTAAGAGCATCGCGAAGGATGGATAATTTATAGAGTTACAACCCTGTAAAGTTCAATATTTTAATAAGTAAATAAATATTTGCAAAGACCCAAGTAAAAGGTTGTGGATTATCAGACAAAATTTACTTGAAGTCTGAGTGTTTAGGGTTTGCTGTCAGGAGACGGTAAATAGCCTCGCATGCAGTCTGTAATATACGGAAGGAGGAAAAATATGTAGAAAAGCTTATTTTGATTAAGGGATTCCTTGGCTTGCGCCTAATCATTTATTTAGGAATATCAAGTTTCGTAACATGCAAGCACGATTTTTTCAAGAAACTGCGGGAAATGCCACAACAGTAACTTTTAACGGAGTCATCCGCTACGTGTAACATGTCTGTGACATTGCATGTACGGTATTTCGTCACATCTTGTTCCTTTAAAAGCCCACAAAATTTAGAGTTTAAGAGGACGCCTTGGTAGCTTAACTGGCTAAAGCACTCGGCCGGACATCGAGGGATCCGGGTTCGAATCCTGGTCAAGGCGAATGATTTTTACACTCTGAAATTGTTGCATTGTAATGCACGCAGGACTTAATATTCTTAAAAAAATGAATAGGTTTAAGTAAAGGAATCACTTTATCAAAAGCTTTGCTTTTCTCTATAATTGAGTGTCTTACGTGAGGCTGTCTGCCATCTGGGCACAGCAAATTCCATGGGGGGATATGGTAGTTTATTGGGTAAAGTGCTGGACTACTGACCGGGAGGCTCGGGCTTGATTTCCTGGGGACGCCCCTAGGCACCCTCATCTTCACCCAACTGTGATTTTTCAAATACCAGATCTTTCTGGGAAGCCATGGGCGTCACAGGGAAAGAAGGAACTGGCCCTCTTACCATGATGTGTGAATTTCACTCGCCGTTGGGTTTTGTATTGAGAGAGTCCTACCTCCACCTATCAAACCGACCTTCGGGTTGATAACTGGTTGAACATGCGAGGAAGTGTGATTCCCCATTGCTGTAACATGTTAATTTATAGCGGAAATATCGCACAAATGAGGTGCTGTATAAATTTATTGATCTTATTTAATGAGTATTGGATCATACGCACATGCAGTAGAAATCAGTCGAGCAGCGTTTACATTTAAATTTGCCTCTGCAGTATATTGCAAATGTTATCCAGGCCTGCTTATGGTTTTGTCATTTATTCCTTGAAATGTAATCGTGACATAGTCAATAATGGGTTTGAATGTAATTGAAATTTGGCCATGCATATAATTATTGACCACAATTACTATTTTAGCCCTAAAATTTTTCTAATTTCAACTCTTTAACAACATTAACATATATATGCCTAGGATTAAAGTATACATTTCTGCAATCCTAATAAGTTTCTCCGTGGCCAATTGCTTAGCATGTTTATCTTTTAAGGTATTAATTAAGAGAAAATATTTGCAAGGATAAATTTAATCCCGTGTTAATATGATATGAATTCAAGAAAACCATTAAGTACACGATGTATTTTTTCCGAGCCTACAGACTACTCTATTAACAGTTTCAAAGAAGTCCCTAACGTACCTTCCCGACCGAAGAAAGATCTTTAGGAATGCTGCTCTCTCGTTTTTGATAGATGAAAATCCATTCTAAGACGACTGATAATTTCGAAAAACGTATGAGGCGGGAGAAGTGGGTATAACTGAGGGCTCCTTGCTTTGTCCCTTTGCTAATACCAATGAATGCTAAATTAAAACGGAAAGCAATACAATACAAAACAATGCCATTGTTAAAATTTTATAAACGTCTATAGTGATAAAATTCTAACCTTTCAGGCCTCATAGTACCTTTGCAGCATAGTACTCTTGCTATGATGCTAAATTAAAACGGAAAGCAGTAAAAAACAAGACAATTCTGTTATTCAAATTTAATAAATGTCTATAGCGATAAAAATCTAACCTTTCAGGTCTCATCATAGTGCTGTTCGTGGAACACTTATGAAAGATCGAGGAAGAAGTCACTAAAGATGCACTATGCATGAAATTAAAATGTCACAAACAATGAATTTTGCGATTGATTGCCACCATCATGGAACATGAATGCGTTGTTTTCCATACTCGCATCAGGAAGAGTTGGATGTTCTTACAGCCAGAGCAGTTGATTTATTTCCGTTAGTCCGTGGGGAATCTTCACCGTGTTCACAATGACGGGATCTTTGAAGTGGTATGTAATACGTGTAGGTACATGAGCAATGTGAGACGGCAGGAATACGTAGTTGACACTGATGATCAGCAAAGACACTTTAAAGGGAGATTTGTTACGGAGAAGACTCCGCAAACCTTCCTCTATTCCATTCTACGACTTGCTTCGAAGCTAGCTCATGAGTCCCGTCTAACGTTTAGGTATGCTTTCATATTTCCAAGCAGCGGATTAACTGCGGGTTTAATTTCGGTCGAATTAGTTCCACGAAACCCGTAAACAGAATATGTCACAATGCAAAAATTCCAAGGGGAATGATTTTTACACTCTGAAATTGTAATGCACATTTAGCGGATGAAGCCGTTGAAAGTTACCGGCGCGGCATCTCCCGAAGTTTCTGGAATATGTCACGTTCGTCCTATATTAAAAACAACTCAGGAACAGCTATGCGACGTGGGGAAATTAGGGAAAACCGTTGTACTTTGCTGGATTTCCTCACAAGTAGGCATTAGATAGATAGAGAGATAAAGGACTTTATTTGGGCGAAATTGAGACCTATTAGGGAAATAAAATCGCATATCAGAAAGCCAAAAATAGCCGCGGGTATTATGTCAATCCCCACGGTGGACGTGCAGCTGGCCGATTTGTTGTCGGAAATATGACATATTTCTCTAAATAAATTTCATTTAAGTGAGAAGCTATTAGACGCAACATACTGGGGACTATTATGTCAAATATTGATGCCCTAAGCTATTACTAGGATCGATTGAATGGTGAGACTCCCTCGACCTTGCAACGAACGCTAGTGGTTGACGCAGGGATTTGTTCTCCTTGAAGAGTCTCCTCTCTCTGGAAAAAGACAAAACCATTAACGATTGAACGTATTTTAGCATAATGCAACAGGATACCAGGATAGAAATAGTATCCGGATCCTCGGGGCTATACAGCTATGGCCACCTCCATAGATTATTATAGTTTTGGAACTACAATTGAGTGGTGATGACACCATTAATCTCGTTTTAGACTTTTTATAACGCATCGGTCTCTCTATATGCCAGTATAGCCTTTAAAATCGACTGAATTAGAAAATAAAGTTAGATAAAGATGAAAGTAATACGATTTAAGAATTTCATATGCGTACTTTTTAATTAATTTGAGCAACAAAAAAGGACTTCTAAACCATCATGTTTTGTCGGAAATAGTAGACAATAGAGCCAAATACAATATCACAAAGCGGCAGGTATCCAAAAAACAATTAAAAATCAATATCACTATGAAGTTATTACATTTGTAAAGCGTCTTGACAAGGTGTACTTCTTTCCTCCCTTCATCCCGTCCAGCATCCCTATCCTGTTCCTGCCCTTACCTCGCTTGCCCAACATTCTCCCCTCTATTACCCTCTTCAAAATTCCACTACCGCTCAATACGCCTTTCATCCATTTTTCCTGCCTCCATACGATTTCTCTCAACAAACCCCTCTTCTCACCCACCATCTCTAGTACTTTCTCATTTGTTTTCCTTTCGGTCCATTTCACCTTCTCCATTCTTCTCCACACCCACATTTCAAAAGCCTCCTATCTACGTCTATCCTTCTGCTTCAGTGACCATGTTTCCGCGCCATACATAGCTACGCTCCATATCAGAGTTTTTACGAGTCTTGTCTTAACATCCCTACTCAACGTCCCCGTCATCAACTCCTCCTTGAGAAAGCCTCCTTGCCTAGCGCAATTCTTCTCCTTACGTCCCTACCACTTTGACCGTATTGGTCTAAAACACTTCCGAGATATGTAAACTGCTCTACCTGCTCTATTTTTTCCCCGCCTATTTTAATATTTAGCTTAGCCTTTTTCTTTCTGGAAAATCGCATAACCTTTGTTTTATTAATATTGATTCTCATCCCATATTTATCGCACTGAACCTCCAGTTCACTCAGCAATGCTTGCAACCCCTTGGCTGACTGAGCAACTAATGCTTGGTCATCAGCAAACCTAACCGATTTTACGAATTCCCCTCCGACTTTCATTCCCACCTCCAGTTCTTCCCATGCCTCTTTAATCATTTCCTCCACATATACGTTGAACAGCACCGGTGACAATGGGCAACCCTGCCTTACCCCTCTTCCTAACACTGCCCATCCGGACTCTGTTCCCCACTCGCGCCTGAGCAGTCTGAGACATGTGCAGGTTGCGGATCAGTCTCCTGTCCCTCCAATCCATTCCTATTTTCTGCAATACACGCATCAATTTTTCCCAATTCACTCTATCAAACGCTTTTTCGAAATCTACAAAACAGGCAAAAACGTTATTTTGAATACATCTGCATATTTCTTTATACATTATTAACTGATTGTCATAAATAATAATGCAGCAATTTCAGAGTTTAAAAATCATTTGCCTTAACCGGGATGTAATACAAAAGGTATTACTCCGTGAAAACATATCTTACTACAACATCTTTAACGAAATAATATTGGAAAACGAATATTTTAATCAGATGTAATTCCTAATGGCAACTTTTCTGGGACTTCCATTTTATTTGCTAACGCGATCGAAATATTATTTACAATATTTATGCTGACACACTATGCAAAATTGATGAAGCATTTGTAGAGAAATGACTTTTTATTCAAGCGAAATTGAAAGGAGTACTTTTGAAGTTGCATCTTAATAAATCGAATATGATAATATTTTTACGACTCACATGGTGACGAACCTCCTTAAATAATATATTTACCTCTAATTTAACCTCCCTCCACGCAGAGTTCTGAATCCTCCATTTAATCTTCGAAGATCTATTACTCAATCTTTAATCTTCTTAAGTTCTTTCACAAACCCCCTGTGGTTTTACTATACATCGGAGAAATTCAATCCCTTCCAAACACTAGGGATTAGAATTATGGCAGTTAACTTGCCTGCTATATCGTTAAATGTTACCGTTTATCCTATCATATGTGTTTTCTCGCTTTTCACACCAAGAACCGCTTGCACCATTCCAAATAAAAACCTTGATCTACCTAAGCCTCACTTAAAATAAGGGAGAATTTAACATTATGTGGATTGCACCAACATCCATTTACCCTTAGGTAGGTAACGACAGCTTAATAAACACGTTGATAAACACTCACTTGACGACGACGTAAGTTTTTATGTAAATGTTAACATCGATGCTTATATTGATCGTCAGCTGTTGAAAATTGGGTTCATCACGCATCTTTCTAATATAGAGAGATACTAAAAGGCAGAAAACAATTTAGGTCTCCTGAAGAACTAAGAAAATATGTTATGATATTTTTATAAAGCACTTTGTGAGTTTTAAATTGAACGAAAAGCTATGAATTTTGGCGTGCTTTTATCGTATGCGTTGATTTACTGAAATCGATATGTATTTGTCTTCGCATTTTACAGGTCAAACATAATGGGATCGTCAAATCATCGCCCCAAAAAGCGAAACAATCGAGAGTTGCCAACTTAAGTAGGGATTAAGTTTCACGTACATAAGGCTAATTTAAAAATATAGGCTGGCCATAGGAAATGAGAAATTTTTTTCTCAAAGTAAGGACATTGTGATTCGGAGACGTACTGAAGTAACAGACAGCAGATTAGCTGAAGCAGTCAATTCGCAGTTGAATGATTATAGTCGTGTTTGAAAATTCGTCGTTTTACTTTTTGAGCACTTTTACTTAGCATTTTTAAAAGGGAGAACAATTGCATTACTAGCTTGACAACTCACACAAAAATTAAGAATTAGTTGAGCTAAAAAAATCTTCGTCATAAATATGGTACCACAAAAGAGAGAGAAGTGCAACTTAAATAGCAGGTGCAGGAGAATGTTAGTTAACGGTTTCACATCTGCCTTAAAATGTAAATGAAACTGGTGCAAGGAACCCTAAATAACAAGATAAATATTTATCGAATCAACTGCATCTATGGAATACTAACATATAAGATAAGTAAGATACGATGCATGCAATCCTCATTAGGATAGACAAGGAGTATTAAGATTCAAATCACTCGGAATATTTCGCCTGTGCATGAACCAAGCCTCGAAGTAATTAAATTTGCCGAAGTTTGCCGCGCACATCTGCAAATCTTTTGCACCCTTCATAACTTCACCTAAGCACACCCCGACCGGCACGGCGTGTTCCCGTCGGTCTCTTCCCCCGCTCTCACGGACTCCCCCCTTCTCCCATTGCAGGCAAAGAGAGCCGAGGAGCTGGCCTCGAGCCTCCGGCACGCGGAGCGGTGGCAGCAAATCTGGAGCAGCGATCCCCGGGTGCCACCCTTGCCGAGGGCCGCCAGGTGCCTGGGCTACGGCGGGGGGTGCTTGCTGCCTCGCCGGCGGTACGGCATAGGGGAGGCAGTCGCTCTCGGTTAATCTCTTCCACGACTACGCGGCCCCCTCACTGCGTGTGTATGTGTGTGTGTGTGTGGACATTTAAGCAGCCAAGAACGAATGAAATACTCTTTTAAGGAGCTTTTCTTTTATATTACGATGAAGTGGCAAGCACTGAGTTTGCCAGGATGAAGAAAGCAATCCTTTTTGAGCTCAGTCCGAAGTACATGTATGTCGGTACTTTACATGATTTGCTAATTTCTAGGTGGAATAAGAATTTCTCCCCTATTTTATATCCGTGGTGATGGAAGAAGCGAACCTGATGATTAATTTATTCTTTGTGGACAATTTTCATTTAACTTTGACGGAAGAATATTTAGCGTCGATCGGTCTCTCAGAAAAAGTTTAAGGAGAGAGTTTTATAGAATGTGCTAGTGTTGGGTGTCTCCAGGAAGAACTTCGGTTATACTACGTTGTAGAGTACATACACTGCCAATATCCAGCAATAGTTTCATTTTTCCCTCGACTTAAGTTTCGGTCTGCTTGAGTCTGAGAATATTTAGCCTGTTTTCCTTTACCGATAAACTGGCCAGTTTTAAGGGAAATTACTCGTTTGGTTTTCTGTAGGGTTTCGTAGTACTGAAAGAGTACTAGGATCACTTGAAAGATTTTCAATACTAATATTTTCTGTATTTGTCGAAGAAGTTTTTGCGTCTGGATGTTTATTTTTGTTCGGAAAATAAAAAGTTGTTCTCTCATGCGGGGTGAAAGCTACGACCAAAGAAAAGAAATCATTCCGTCTGTGCGAGTCGTGCTTAGCGTTAGATGGTTGAGAAACCAATAAAACGCTGAGCACAACGAAAGATTTTTTTCTTATGAAAGCTCATTATCATGCCACTGGCCCGTCCTCAGAAACCCTTACCGTAAAGCTTCCTTACCTTTAAAGAAGAGGTGGAAGAGAGCCAAAGAAAGTTTAATGGGATGGTCGGGAAACACATTAGGAATTCCTTAGAGCTTTCTATTTCCGAAATTTAATGATCATCGTACATATAAAACCTTAGTAAGTCAGGTTTGAAAAATATTGTTACCCATAATAAGTGCATGATTCATATAATGGCAGCGATGTAATGCTCCTTGAATTATTGCCTTGAAGATCAATTCTCGTTATGGCATGTGAAGAAGCATTACATTGTGTAATACATGTACTAGTACCCAAGTGGTCCAATTCTAAAATAATATCTGGCTAGTATAGTTCTAAAATTCTTGTCTCATGTATTTGTAAGTCTTTGATGAATATTTTATCATAAGGTGACAATCCAGGAGGACTACGCACTTACCACAATCTCAAAATTATTAAATATTATATTAAATTACCATAAATTATTCCGCAATTAAATAGTTTATTGGGTTACGTCAATGACGTGGTGATTCGATTCTTTTCAAAGATCAATTTGACATGAGGATAGGCTCGAAAGAATTATCGATTTGACTTGATAGTTAGTTACTGATTGAGCTAATTTGATCTGAACATCCAATTTGGCCATAAATTTAAAAAGCAAATCAATGGCCACTACAATCGTAGTAATTTAAAGAATTTATGTTAATCGAATAACCATATGCTCTTTTCCGTGAAATTATCCGTCGTAATTAAATCGACGCGATTACTAAATTGTGTATGGTATGCTCTTGTGAAATTTTATTTTACCGTGACAATCACAAAGTGACCTTTTGAAGCAAGAGTTGATACTACGGATTTCCGAGACAATTGGATTTGCCAGAATGTATTTCTGATTCCGACTATGTTATCGTGGAATGGAATAATAAGGAAATCTAAATAGGCTTCTACACTTCAGTCACTGTGTGTAGTTCAGAGACGAAAGATCGCGTGGTGCTTTCTTTGGCACGAGGCTATTTGAAGTATTAGCTACCGACACTATAGGCGTGCTTATTATCTATTTTTTTTATTGTACAGTAACCTTAAAGCATGCGCTATCTCCAGCTGAGGCACATTGGTTGGTAATGTTTAAGAAGACGTTTGAAAAAAGCCTTCTTTTAAATTAATAATGAGTTACCATTTGATGCAGTCCTATTATGATGTGTTGTTAATACATATTTGTTATTCTGATGCACATAAGACTCACGCAGACATGCAACCCTCTATTTGTTTAAGTAATCTCGGCTAAATGACGTTGAGGGATAATGAGTATCTAGCGATTTTAATTATTAAACTAATTAACCTACTAATGAAACTAATTACCTGCTTTTCTAATTCGAGTGAATTTTTCTGTATATCCCACAGCTCGTACCATTAATAACATGGCTCAAAATTTTGGGCTAATTAATGCAATTCCAAAGTCGTTCATATAGCCTACGTTGGGTGAACTGATTTTAGTTCGTTGGCCTTCTTTTAATCCCTTCCTAGTGCACGACTGTTGTCCCGTCGTTATGCAATGAAGGAAAGCCATGTTGTGAGATGCCCTCAACCGACGAAATTACGACTCAGCTAATTTCCTAATTTCTCTTGCAACTCAGCTTTTTACCAGGTTTTTAGTTTTATTATTTTTATTGATAGGTCTGATTTAACGGCCCGCTATGAAATTTGATGAGAAGCAGTTAAGATTGTTATCCAAATTTCAATAATGTGTACTATCTCAAATCCTTCTTGAAGCATTTATTTTCATTGATTGACCTTACGAGTTATTAACTTACGCATTAATGAACCTGTTTGTTTAAACTCCAAGCTATTTAGAGTGAAGGAAAGCTTTCTATTGATAAGTACTAGCACATCCGTAGAAAACGTTTGCGTTACACAACACAAACCAAAGATTGGCGAATGTCCAGATACTAATTCTTCGCAAATACGGCAGTAACATGTCGTGGTTATGTCATGGAAATTACCATTAATGCACGATTACACATCTTTAAGGATGTGATTCCATCAGTCATCAGGGTTGTACAGGAGAGCGTACACGGAAACTTTTAGCAACTTTCAAACGTCCGATCTGACCACTTCCAGTGGTATCGACTTCCGTCTTCCGTGACGATCGACGGGAACGTAGCACTTGCAAAATTCGAGGGCTTCCGAGGTAACTCATCACGCCACCCAGTGTAGGCTCTTGGCCCCCGCAATTTTACACCTACGCTTCTTTCTGTTTTTGGTCAACAATTTCCATTTCGAAAACCGGATTAATATTTCTGGGACCCCTCTAACTTTATTCTCCCGTACACTCCTCGTCTACTTCATATTATGGTTTACTCATTGGCACCTCCTGCTTCTTAGACAAACGGTTGCTTTCTGTTATCTACACCGGAGGTTCAATTTATAAGCTATCGTAGTGGTCACAATTAAGGGTATTTGGAAACTTAGGCTGTTTTTTTTTATGTAGTACTGATGTTAAACTTGAGATGATTAAGAGTAAATTATGCTCAGAAAGAAACCAAACATGTTGGATACATAATGTACTTCACACTCTGACTTTTGGAGGAGGAGGATCTCCATTTGATTAGCATTATTTCCTTTGATAGGTCGTGAGGGCAGAAGAATTTTCCTCAAATCAGCTACCGCGATTCCATCGGAAATGTATGCCTCCATAGACATCTGCTTTAAGGAAGGCATTGTCGTAGACTCCTAAATAATCCATTTCCCTTAATTTTAAAATTAGTGTCCAAATTATTGATCTGCTAACTGCTGTACGTTTTTAGATGCTACCCCTATCCTAGTGTCACCTATGGAGCAATACAATTTCTAAAGGTTAGACCAACACTTTTTTTCACGAAATATCCTGATTTCGTAGATTTTAAGACACACTTTCATTTGAGCGAATAGTATAGTTGAACGTTTTTGGACAAGTCTATAGGGGGTTTGAAATTGCCTTCAACAGAAGAATTTCCATGAGTGTATGATAGAATTCTGTGAGTTGCGTCGTAAATTATGCAAAAATATTTTATTTTCGTGTTTCGTTCGGCTTCATGCTAGAAGCCCTTCTGTGATTCCCGCTTTTCAATCACGCCTTCGGATCGGCGTAACAAGTCTGCGTGACTAGTCGTTGCGCCATTGCCCAATTCTCGTGCTTTGAAATTTCGCTGCCATCCTCCCTTCCCGCCTGCCGACTCTTCCCCGCATGCGGGAGGCGCTAATCATTTTATGTACCATGCTGCTGCCCGAAGATAAAGGCGGCGGCATCCGTGCCCAAAACACCGCAATTGCAGACACGCGCAGCAACCTCTTCCCGCCAAGTTACTCGGATCCCTCCGCTACACTCCTCCATTGTTCCTATTGCAGCTTTCTCCTTTCAATCACCTTCCACCTTCCAGTCGCTCTCTCGGACGAGAGTCCTTCCCAATCTCCCGTCCCCATTATCTCATCCATTAACGTCCTTCTTTGTATCCCATTTCATTTTATTAAATGCAAAACTTCCTTTGGATCATCTTCTTCCCTCCCCGACCGATGCGTCATCATTATTCCCAATGCCTAAGTGAGCGCAGAGAGCTTTTCCCAGGTGGGAGGATCCCTTCCAATGCTCCCAAATTTTTCAGGTCGACTGGGTATTCCTCAATGGCAGCCCGCCTTCTTCTCCAAGCCCTGGAATCTCCGATATTTTTCACTCGCAATCGAGTCGTGTCGCATTAGTTATGGTTGCTAAAACCGACACGAACTCCGAGAGGAACGAATCGCGTACCCAATAAGACGATATATATATGTATTCTTGCAAGTCGACTTCAGAGGGGTAATATATAGAATCTTGTTTTTTTTTAATTTCCATGGAAATAGCACGAAATAAAAACTTTAACAAAATTCGGAAACTCGGACACATTAATGCTTACAATGTGGACTTTTTTAATGAAAAATGGCAAATATATGTGACCTAGGCGACTGGTTTATTTGCATAGGAGTGTTTGAAATATAAAATTCATGCCTTAAGGTTTCGATTCAAGTATTTGGCCTTGTTTCCATCAGTTAGTTCCATTATCCGAATGAGAAGCCTCGCGTGCTCATGTAGGCTTAAAGCTTTAGAACGGGTGTATGAGGGTTATTTTGAATTATTTAAAAGAAGTTCCTGCATTGAATGTCTTATAGTAGACTGAAATATGCAGAACAAACTTAAATAGTTTGTCATCAAACTTTCGATCAGCATCGAGAAAGAAAGTTTAAAGGATATTAATTATATTCTTTATGCATCGACGCACCTACACGAAACCGTAGGCGTTCCTTTTCTCCGTTTTCCTTTTGATAGAACATTATGGAGCACCTCTGAAGAAATTCATGGAATAATAAAAGCAGTTGATCTAACTATATCGCCTCGAGCAGTTCTAAAGGGGGGAAAATTCTCGGTCCACGCATAAGATTGTATTTAAACAACCTCCTCCGTGCGTGTTAATAGCTGTGTTCCCCTCCAGCATCTCTATCTGTCTCCTTAAACTCGGCGCTCGGACGTCGTTTACTCTCACTTGTCGTTATTCCTTTTTTCCTAGTTGGGCAATGTCGAGGAGGGCACGAAAAAATATTTCGAGAGAGCCTCACTTAAAATCATCGGCATCAATACCATGCCGGGAAGGGACTGCGGCGGCTTGTTGTTTGTCAAGCCGGCCTCCAGCCTTAAAAAAACTTTCCTCTCGCATCCTCAATCGCTTTCCCCGAGGTCCTCACAGTGTAACACGCCCACGTACGCACGCACGCACTCCAATGCAGGCGTGCTCCTCGTCAACCCCCTCCCCCTTTCGTCTTCGACCGACCCCAGCTGATCCCCCGTCTGCATGCATCTCCTTCCCTCAGTTCCGAGCCTTCATAAGGAATAGGGAAAAGGAAAGACGCGCGATACATTATTTTAAAATGCCATAGGGGTCCTGGTTTAATTTTTTATTTAAACCCACATGAAACGTTCCCCAATAATGTGTTCAAGTTTACTTTCAATGTTGGATCTCTTGTTGAGCCCACCAGAGAAATAGTTCGTCCCTTGCAAAGCTTCGCCCGTTTTCGGAACCGTGCCATGGGGAATGAAGTACTCCGCTCTTGCCCCTTGTCGAGAATGAAGCGCACGAAGATGAGATTGACGGGATGAGTAGCGCGATGCCCACTCGGATAACCCGTCTCTGGGGTCGTCCGAGTTTAAGGCCAGACTCCGAAAGAAAGCTTCGGTCCGAATCATTCTTCGGTCTTCGCTCCTTAAATCTCTTCGTTTTTAAAATTCATTTTCACCCCACAGCGTTTTTTATTGACTTTGGGCTTTTTTCATTAGCAAAACTTTCATCTGAAATATCTTCTTCCCTTCAGTTATAACCTCGTCGACCTGCTTCGCCCCTTTTCAGTGTCGTGAATGATTTCTTTTGCGGTATATGGCCAGCTGCACCATTTCTGTGTCTTGTATGGGACACAGCAGTGGGATTAGAAACCAAAAAATCACTTGAACTCTTAGTGAACGATTGGAACCAGCGATCAGTCAGCTATCACGAGCGTAAAACGTCACCTGCGTGTGAGTTACTTCTGTTTCGTTGAAGAAGGTTCAACGATGTTGGTACATTTTAGCTGCCTTTTGTAAATTTGATGCATGATAAAAGTCCGGGAGTAGCGAGTTCTTTGACATCAGCGGGCATCGATACTGTGACCATCTAAAATCTTCGGTGAAGGTTTTAATGATTCAGTTCGTATTTTCTGCGTCACACGCCTGACATTATCCATCCTAGCCCACTAGAGTTCCAAATTCAGTTGATTACGGTTTACTATCCACGGATGGATATCTTCCTTAAGTTTCTTTAATCTTCCATCGTTTAATTTGCTTCGCGCATAAGAAACAATCTGCTGTTTTTTTTCCCGACATTCCTTTTTCGTAACCCCCTTTTGTAATTGGTCTGAATAAGTTCTGTGAACTTTTTAGCTCTTGTTAAATCATTAAGACTCCACCGTGTAAATACTTCAAGGTCGAACCAAGTCTCTCCAACGTGCTTATTTTTCCGCACTCACTCTTTGGTAAGGATGTTTCCGGTCACAAACTTAATCGCTCGGTGTCCCGCGAGTGAGGTTGTTGGGAACGATTTAATTAGGAAGAATGGGTACGTAACACGAGGGAAAGATGAGGGGGAGAGACTTGCTACCTCGGATTCTCTCCCTTTTAAATGCCTCTGCTGTCGCATCCATTAACACCGTGATAACTCCTTAACAATGCTTCCACTATTTGACCCTCGGGAAGACAACAAACGGAGGTTGAAAGGGGGGGGGGTGCAGAAGGATGAGGAGGACCCGTCCGTGGGAGAACCGCTACGCGCATCACACTCTCTCTCCCCTCCACTCCCTCCGTCCCCCGCTTGAAATCCATCCGGAAAATAGAAAGTGGGATCCTCTTCTCTTTCTTCATTTGTTTTTTTTTACGTGCCATACCTTCCATCGGGCGATCTTGAACGCGGGAGAAATAAAAATAAACTCGCATTGCCGCTCTTACCCGCCCCTTCCCCACTCGACTACATCCGTGACCACGGGAGGGCGCCCGAGTGAGCGAGTCTTAGTGGTAAGTCTTTCAAGATAAGGCGTCTCAGCTTTTTTTTTGGGTTCTACTCTGGATACAGCTGCACCACTATCTTCTTTTCTCATTAAATAGCCGCTTAGCTTTCTCGCCCTCAATTGACATAATGACAGGTGTTTCAGGGGCAGCTCTTTATATCCTCACCTTGCGTGATCTGTACTCCGACCATCGATGCGCATATTTACGTTAATTGTCCGATTACGTTTTACGTAAATGAAATGGGAAAGGGGGCGAATCTCATGCTTGCCATCGTGATGATTTGGGGCATGGTTTTTCAGGGAAGAAATTCACGAGAAAGTAACGACATTGTGCAAACAGGTTCACTCTCATTTCTTTCCAGGGAGATTATGAGGAAATTGATTATCAAACATTTTTTTCTCTGAGCGTACATGAACATCATTCACCAACTAGCCTTTTATGAAATTGTTTGCCATGAAGACATTTTAATCAGCTGTGTAGCGAAAAATTCTTGAGGCAATACCGGTAAATTGCGGAGAATTGTCACTTTTCCTCCATGACCTCTTTCTGTCTTTGGATATGGAAACAAGAGGTAATGAGATGGCGGTTTCTCCTATGCTCTGAAATAACATCTGTCAATTTTTTCGAAGGGAAAATTGTTATGATCCTTGCGACTTAAATCCCTTGGATTGTAAGTTTTTTTCTTCCATCGAGGATATTTTCGAAAATTACATAAATTTTGATTAGTAGAGGAATTTCACGTGATCTGACGTCGTCGTCTCATTAGAAATTGTCATAAAACTTCATAAACTTCATTTTGAATTGCAAAAAAACATTATTACTGAAGAAATCAAACCACGAATTTAATGAGATTCCAATCTCTCATATCTTTCAACTCAGATTCACATTTTCAATCCTTAATTTGACTTCGAATTGAATCCATGCGTTAAATGCATTCATATCCCATGAAACGCAATCAGGTTCTGAGAACGAAATCAAAACATTTAATGTTATTCCAATGAAATTCTCAGCAGTGTATCTATTTTATCGACGGTAATAATTTTTCTGTGCACCACTGACAACTCGCCACCATTTCAAAAACACTTATGTAACCATCATAGCTGAAATTGGGGAAACAAAGAATGTGTTAGTGTTGAAGGAAAATAAATGCAATTTTCGTTACTAATTAAAATTAAGAAAAAATTATTACGTTTGAAAAAATGAAAATACTACCATTTTTTCTGTGCACGGATCACTCATAATTTCCTTTTTCCCGAAAAATTGAAACCATGAACTTATGACGTTACACCACCTTCAGAATATTTCTTCCTGGGGCAAGTTAGCTTTGTAGCTATTGCTTTAGTCTGTCGCTATCTTACAAATCATTACGATACTCGGACAAATTTCAAGAAACTGTAACAGTAACTTTAACGGAGTCACCCGCTATGTGTGCATTATAATGCAACCATTTCAGAGAGTAAAAATCATTCGCCTTGACCGGGATTCGAACCCGGATCCCTCGATATCCGGCCGAGTGCTTTAACCATTTAAGCTATTTTTATTTACTGTTACTAGCTTAGACGATACTCGGATTCAAGTCACGATTTCTCTTATCGGTATTATTAAGCCTAATTAAAAGAGTATATACTTTCCTTTAGAAATCTCTCCTTGATTTACCCCTGGTAAACATTCGCGTTCACCTTTTAAGATAATTGTTTGTTTCAATATCATCCTACTTAATGTTATTGTTAATTGAAACGCAATTAGTTGAGCATAAAATGTTCTGAATAATACAATATTAGTTGATATGAAGAATATTTCATACAAAATATACTCTAAACCAGAAATTTTTAGGGAAAATATGAATTGACTTGTATCTAAAATATGAAATTAAGCATCAGTATTTTTGTTCTATTACATTCCATGTTACGGATTTTATGCAAGGGTATGCTGTATCCACTCCATAGCCTTACATATTATTATCCCACTTGTGAATAAAATTTGGTTTTGATATAGTTTACCTACCGCTATTTTTAGATATGTTCTGGTTATATCAAATCATATCCGAGGTGTAAATGCATAGAAAATGTTGACGTTAAATTGACACGAATTCCTGAATGGCCTCGTATGCTTGGGCTTCTCAGAAGTATTTTGGAGTGTAATTCTAATTTTCTGATACAATACGGGTTTCTGGAACTACTTTCATTTTTAAAGATAAACTGCTGTTGACGCCATTCAAACTTTTCAAGGCATGCGATTTATCAATCGATCTAGGCACAGGACCAGAGTTAGGGAGAAGTTCAAGGATGAAGACAACCCGTTTCTTTAACAGTAGCTAGATTTTACTCGGGTCCTCAATTTTATTATCCTACGCTTAAGAAATACACTTAGCATTTAATTAAGGGTCTCAATGAAAAATCTGTCCCTTCTAAAAACTGATCTCAAATCCTCGGCTTGTCCTGATTTATGTTTAGGTTCTTCTGTCTAACTGACAGCATCCGTGTGACTAACTTAGTGGGTCCACGGGATCTGTATTCCAGAAACAACCATGTGCACGCAGGTATCTCAGGAGGGAATCGAAGGATTGTTGTTTCAGAATCAGATTCATTTGATCTCCGATCACGATCTTCCTAATACTAGTGACCTTCAGCACCAGCATACTTCTTTAAACATTCCGTTTATTTCTGTCGTCATCCGTGGTACATTCATGGTACATAATGGTACTTCGGATACATGGTACCTTTAATTATGAATTGTATTTATCGCCTTCTACATTTGATATTTATCCGTGTGTCAATAAATTCATCGGTCATCACACCACATCGTTTCCTCTATTCGCTGTTCTTGTTTCTTGGACTCTCTTTAACTGAAAAAAATGATAAACTCCTATAATAATTTTACTGAAAAGCATTTCATTGTAACTACCTCTATCAAGGAAGCACACGCAGATATCATGCGTGCTAATGGCTTAATAAATAGTCATTATGACTATATATTAAGTAACAGTTATGGATCACACCTGTACCGACTAAATTAAGATCGTATTTGGTTAATTGTGCGTCTTGCCCATTCCTTTGTGACGTCACTAGAACGTCCTCTCCTCCTACAAATCATCTGGTGGATAATGAAGCCATGTCGACAAAGATCCTTCCCTTTTTTCACACTCCAAAAAAGAGTTAATTATCGTTGATATGCAACTAAATTTTAGGTTCCTCCTTCTGTATGTTTTTAGCACTATTCATATCTTCTTTCATTGGTCTCGTAGGAAGTTACCAATTTCCTATCCGTTTCTGAATTCTGCAATATTTTAAATACAATATATCGGCAAGAGCGAGCACAAATATTGATTTTATGTTCAGGCATATAGGAATACTACTTTGATCAAAAATGATAATACAGAATGATGATGATAAATATGAAGTTTACTTATTTTTATTCACAAATACAATGTTAATGAATGAAAACCATGTTTTTGGCTGTTTACAACATTCCGTTTGAGAAGTGTGCCGTCTTCGATCAGTTAACTTCCCTAAGCAACGCATGATTGGGTTAATATGCTCACATTCCATCAGCTCGTAAAGTAAGATCTGCATAGACGCCAATGAATTTTGCTTGCCATTTTGAACGGGAATTTGGTAAAATAAAAGAACTGCTTTTTAAGGAAAATAATGCTTTTTCTAAAAAGCTTTTGGGATGTGTTTAACAACCAAGAAATTGCTGTGAAACTCTGTTTATCGATGAAGTAGGTTTTAGGGTTTCTTCCTCCTTCCTCCCTGCATAGTCGGTCTATCCTCCCCCCCCCCTACGGCTCACCGCGGCGCGCGGCGGTTGGATGCTGGGCAAGTGGGTGCGTCCCCTCATTCTAGAAACTCTAGTCATATTTCAGGAAATAAATTTAGCAAACCTCAGTTCTCTTCTTCGATTACAATACTTGGAGGGCGCAGCAGCGCGTGCTAAGCCTTAGGCTAACATTTCTCGTGTGCCTGCATTGAGCTTTGAATCAAAACCGTTGAAGTTAAAATGCTCGGTATGAACGGATTACTAGGATATTTAGAATTTATTTTCAGCTCTGAGAAACGAGCCCCGGGGCTCTGTGCGGTGAAGCATGTCGAAAAAAACCTACCTTTTCGATTCAAATGAGTAGCAACGCTTACAAAACTTTTATTAAAAACAAAACAGGAACTGAACTAGAGACCAATATTGAAGTGAAAATAACGAAGGAAAAAGGAGTATATTTTACTCAATTTCCATGGATTTTAGTAGAAACATGTAAAATTTTGTGAAATTTGTTATGCAGATTTGAATTCCCGGTGGCATCACGTTTCTGTGTTGCCTTAATTTGATTTCACTCGCTGGCGGTCACGAGAGAAAGAAAAGAGGCTCACCTGGGAAGCGAGAGAGATTAGTGTCGTGGGTTCCGAAGTGGCAGTTAAGTCGGAATGTGCGAATCTGATTCCTGTGATTCCTTCCCGATTATTCCCAGTCCCGTTTTATTCATTATACAATTTCCCTATCCTCAACTCACCTTTTCCTCCACCCTTTCGGTCATTTCGTGATTCCCAATGTTGCAAATTGGGTAGAATTAGCAAATATTGATGTACAAATAAAGGAAGATTTGTACATCATGATAATAGTTTTTATGTCCCCACTCGTTTGGGAATTTTGAAAGAAAGTGATAAATTATCTCTGACGGTACGATCTTCGCTTGTTCCTCGGAGACTTCCTTCAGTGGCATCCTCATTCTTTTTTTCCGGTGGTATTTGAAATTCGCGACGTTTTCCTGATTTAATGGATTTTCCACCTCAAGTAAATGACGGACTTTCTAAGACGATTTTTTTATTACACTGGATATTAGATCCATATGGCTCATATTTACATAGGACTAAGTCAAATAGTGCTGCGTAACAATTGTTATTCAATGACGCGGAATAAAAAAAACACGAGTAGCCATTTTTTGCGCATTGTTGTCCCCGAATGAGCAAGATTACTTTTTCAGCCGTGTAGACCAAACAGTATGAAAGATATTAGAAAATTGAATGTCTACACAACCTGCACTCCACTTCATTACTATACAACTTATGTACGGCTGGACCCAGTTGTTTTCTCCTTTCAAACCTCCCCACCAATCCCTCTGTCCATTTTTTTAGAAATCCTACTCTCCGGCACAAATTCTCATTACTTTCCATGCCTAAAGCAACATATGCTGTGTCTATAGGAATGACTTAATCTTCTCCTATTCCTTCTACATCTCAAAACCCCCAAGAAAGATTAGGAGTGGGTATTTCTTGGTGCTAAGCGGTTAAAAATGAAAAATGGATTTATGACTGAATCATTTTATTTTTGTTTTTTCTGCGTCGAATTTTTAATCACGTGTGAATCTATGGTGTGTTTTAAGAGTAACGTAAAATAAAGGGCTGTATTCTTCAGAAGTGTCGACATCCTCGTTATGTACAGCTCCAGCTATAACTATCAGAACAGAAAAAGGGAAAATTACCTAATTATATAGAATGAACTAGCATAGAAGGAAACATTTTTGGATTGTAGCTAAGGTATAGCTTCTGGTAGTCTTTTTGTAGCATACGTAATTATGTATTCCTACTATTACTTTTCATTTGGACGACGTATATGTAATGACTACAGTTTTCGAGCCATAACCTTCAGGTCTCGTGTTTACCCACTAAACACTTCCTTCTGCACACCCTTATGCTAAATAATAGCTTAGCCTTACTCTTTTCCTGATATGCGTATACCATAAATTGCCGAAAACTCGCAGGCAGCATGGGGAGAGGCACGGTTCCATTCCCCCGGATTGGTAACTCCACGCACCGAGCCTTAGGGCTCCATATCAAGGTAATCATTTAGAACAATCTTCGAATTGATACTCTTATTTGATAGATTGACTTCAATCGGCTGTAAATGTCTCTAATTTTTGCGAAATTTTGGGCAATTTCAGTGTAAAAGCATAAATTTGGACGAATATTTGATCCGGACACACAAAAGTTAGACATTACTTAGTCGTTCACTGTCGTTAAGTTTCAATCAATAATTTCTCAAGTCAACAATGTGCGCTCAACGTATGTTTCCCTCTTCAAATTTACTCATCTCTAAAATGGAGAACAGTAATTCCAAAATCACTGCAGTGTAGTTCTCGATTACCCTATAACTCTAGGGAAAAATAACTGTGAGCGTAAGAATCGAGTAGTCGAAAACCAAAAGTAATATTCTTGAACAATTAATAAGTCGTGATGCTACATTACTTTTTAGATTTGAACATCGAGATTTAAATAGCTTCCTTTTAGGTCATAATAAAATAACATATAATTCCCCTCCACAAATTAGCTTAGAATTAAACTAGCTTAGAATTTAATCCTCGTTTTTATTAAAATGCTCATTTTAAAGTACCTAACGGCATTAAAAATTACTTGGGAATATTTCCATACAATTTTTTCTCTCGATAAAAAATTACACTTGATTTTATTATATAATGGAAGTTTAGACGCCATTTAAGTTATGGAAAAACTTCAAAAAGAAGCAATATTTTCACGACCAAGTTACTCACAGGCCAAGAGTCCGGAGATCAGAACAAAAGGGTCTTGGGTTCAAAGCCGGATGAATCCGCAACATATCCCCGACCAATGCTATGTGATGTTTATGATTTTAGTACTTTCCAAAAAACGGCACGCGGAAAGAAGCACAATCCTACCGTGAATGCGTGAATGTCAACGTGAAAGGGATTATTTTTACCGTGACCTTTGGGTACCAAACTTGAGTTGGGATTTGAATAGAAATTAGAAATTATTTTCTAGGAATTAAAAGCGAATGGGATGCGCGATTCTATGGATACAACGCTCTATAAAGCACACTGATTGATCTCACCTGTCGGCGGGTTCACTGCCACACGCAGGCTAAGATCGTGAGATTTTTTCCATTGATCACATTGAAGATAAGAGAAGACCTGGATGGCGATGCTAATTTATCAAATACGACGAATATTTTTTTAGATTAATTTCGTGTTTTCAGTAAATATGTATGAAGATCGACTTGGGCTACATTTTACTGATACCTATTGATTTTTTGAAAAGGATAATTTCGGAAGCTGAAAAGTTATTTTGCTCAAACAAAGAATGAAACCCGCAGTGTTTTCATAGCCTTGTGAAATCATAAAAAGAGGGAAAATATATTTGGATTGGACTTTAACAGCAGGCAAAAAAGAGATTTTTTCATGCATAGGGTGAACATCTGCACCTATACTTAGTATTCTTCAATAAAATATGCACTAATGCGAAAATTGTATTCGAATTTTTTAGGTATGCCATAAATACGAATCCAGTTCAGGCTACTCAGAGGATTTTCTCATTATCATTATAGTGCAAGAAATTCACTAAAAACATTCATTTATTTTTTGTCTATTGATTTTTTTATTTATTTCAGCTCATGGATGCATTTTTCACTTCTACAATAATCCTTATGAAAAATAAAGTTTCATTTAAACTGGAAGATGTTTTTCTACACAATTATCTCAAAAACAAATTATCTTAAGACAAACAGATAGACTGAAAGTTCATTCAACATTAAATTAGATTTAAAGGGTATCACCACATATAGTATTCGTGTTTAATACGTTACTCAATCGATTTAACAAGTTAAATGTGCAGAGGGTCTACGGCTGGTGTAAATGGTAGACAAGTTGTCGAATATACAAAAGCTGTCCTCAATACAGAACGCAATTATTTTGTGAACCTTTCAGTCATTCATAGTACGATGGCGGTACAGTGTGATTGGGCTGTCTTGTGCGTATCGCAAAACCCAAAATATAATCGAACAATAGCCCTCTTGTACCCTCATTTTCATAAATCATCGCTTCGTCCTTCATCCACCGGCGGCAAACCCAAAAGCCACACCTTATTTGGTCAAATTTGTGCCACTCCGAAAGGTATACGTCTGTCTGGTAAAAAATTATCGAAATATAGCTTTGATGCGTGGGAAATATCTTCTTCACTCCTTTAGAGGAAATCACTCCATTCGTTGTGATTCCACTCAACATACTCATGGTAAATGACAAGAAATAAATAGTTATCTTGCATATGGATTTGACTACATCGATATTTTCTTTTATAAAGTATCCAATATTTTTAGAAGAAATCGAGTATAACTGTTTCTCCCCAGGGGAAATGGCATTTATCGATTTCACTTCCTTTCCATCTGAATGCCCGGTGAAGACAAAGGGATTAAATCTCATACGCATACAACCAAAGAAAAATATTTTTCCCTTCGTGAAGTCTGCAATGAAAGTTCAGGCTTCAGGTATTGCTTGAAAAACGAAGTCAGACGACTCTGTGATGAGTAAACCTGCCCATTCACAAAAATCTAACATTCATAACTCTCAGTTTCAATGACATTTCTGCATTTAACTTGGCATATAAAAAATTAATTCCGCATTTAAACCTCTCGTCGACTCAAATCGTAAGCCTATCATGCACAGATTTAAAATAAAAGCTCGAATGCACTTTCATTTAAATACATTTGTGATCCAAAGAAAACTGCATTGCAAAGAAGTAAGCTGATAATTATAATTAGTGCGACAGTCAGTGGGTGGTGGCCTTAGGAAACAAAATGATTGAGTTTCGATCACTATAATAAATAAACCTAAAAACCGTGATCTTATCTGGCTCTCAGCACGACACAGGTGCGTTGGTGCATTAACTAGCGCTAAACCTCACGCGAATCGGGAACAGCACGCAATGCATCCTCCTTCATGCCTCCTGTTGCCTCCCCGACGTTCACGCCAACACAAATGCGCGGTCCGTCACGCATCCTCTTCCCTCCCGTTCTGCTAACCCCCCAAGCCCACGAGGGACTTGGCTCTCAGAGAACGGCATCACAGAATCATGTCCGAAGCCAAAGGGTAGCAACAGGGAGGAGAGAGGCCAACGACTCGCTACCATAAAGTCTTCAGAAATAATTGAACGCTCTCGGGCGGATAGATTTTCCTCCAGCAGGGTTCGATTTAAGACGTGGAAATGAGTATGAACTCGCAATGCACTCAGTACAGATTTCTTTCTCCTAAAAAGGTGATTGTGGGATCTCCAAAGGAAATCCATGCATGTGGAAATAATACTTGACTTTGATAAATGAGGAAATCATTGCTTGCGTTGTGCAAGTAGCCATGATTTGCAATTTCAGTTAAGGTTTTATTCAGGTTGATTCTGTTGGATTCATGTTTGTACTCCAAGGTCAAGTTCTATCGATGGACTGTATAATCGTTTTATCAAACTATACATTATTGTTTGGTTAAATAAGATTTTTTTCGATTCATCAATTGTGCACACATGACGTGCTGTTCCATTTTACTATTATAGGAGGGTCCCAGAATCAAATTCGTGTCTTACCTTTGACAACCGTCAGTTTCACCGAAGGCGCGTTATTTTCTAGATATCCCTTCTCTGGTCGTGCAAATTTCGCACGCCGTACGAGATGACTTCTGTGTTCACCTTTTAAAGGAAGTTTGGGGTCGATTACTGCGGCAAAAGGTCATAAACCGATGAAAATTGTACAAGGACTACTTATATTCAGCGTGCTGCGTAATATTTGCAATGCAAAAAAGTACTCTTCACTTACAAGTGTTGTTTAGGAAAAAATTGAGGACTTAAGTTTACGTTTCATTGCCTTCATTGTAATTGGATTTATATGAAATTCACGAGGACCTTTCAGTGCCAATTAGTGCATAGTTGTCATAGTTGAATTTATTTCGAAGCAATCGAAAATTACATTTATCTTCATGTCATTAGCAACACGTTTAATTCACGAGCTCGACGCTACGATAGAAATCGGTCGTAATATACGAACATCAAATATGAAACTTTCATCCCAGACGAGAATTTCTTTTAGTTTTAAATCCGATGGTAAAGCAGATAACGAGAAAATAATGGGTATTGGAAAAATTATGATATAATTAATTCCACCATTGGTTTCGTAATATTGTGTAAAATCAGGTTCGTTGCCATTTGCGTTATATTGCCTAAAATAAAATGTATTGTTATGAAATGCAAAAAAAACGAGGAAATTCAGCCACCTTAATCCACACTAGCGCGAGAGATTCGGAATGAAATAGCGTTCTACTTCACCGGGACTTGAAACCAGATCCTCAAAAATTCTGATTAAGTCCAATAACCAGTGAAGCTACCAAGACTTTCATTAGGGAAATCAAAGCATATGAGTCTGGGTTCACGTGAAGGTGAACGATCTTTTCACCGAGATTCACATTTTGTCTAGTGTAAAAAATATGTTTATATTGATATTTTTGAAAAATACATTTGAGTGCCATTCCGTCTCAGCAATATTACTGTTTGCTGCTCAACGTTAGAACTGATTTTCCTTTTTCTTTCCTGATTCGATTATCTTGTGTGTACCTTCTAAGAGTGTGTATACATATATATATATATATATATATATATAATCAAAGTATGCATGTATCTATTATTGCTCATGCATGTTATGTTATGGGTTACTATTCCAAGAGCTCTCTTAACAACATTTATTTGTACAGGTGAAATAAAAATTTCGCGAAATTATTACTGTTATATTTATTTGCTTAATTTGAAAAATTAAGGTACTAAATTGGAGAGAGGACAGGGTTTATGGAAGAAAAAAGAGAAATTTCGAGGATGGTGATGAACTGTCGATTAAGAACGCTTAGAGAAAGTGGGCACCCACCCTTTTCTGTTTTGTTGAGGATGAATAGGGCTTTCAACTTCAAATTCATCACACACACCTCCTCCGCTCCTGTAACTCTCCGAAGAAAATCCATGGAGTTTGGGGCTTCAACCTGCAGCGCTCCCTTGCAGCGTGCCTGGTGAATGGAAATATGCCTTTTCAACCTGCCCGAACCATAGCAACAGGGTGAGTTTATACTATTCTCGTACACATTTCTTCTCGAGCTTCGCAAAAATATTTCGCATTGGCTCAAATACTTCGTCTTCACCTTCCTTACTGTTATTCTTCCCCATCACGTACTCCTCGTGGTAGCAGGTAATGACTGGCAGCGGTCACGCAATCAGGTAATGATAATATGGGAGTATAGTTTTGTGAAAGCTCGAAATTATCCCTTTTGAAGGCTTATGCTATCGGAAATTTTGCCGAATCACCATTGTTCCTCTCAGATAGTCCAACCTTTTGTGAATCACATCGTGTTCAAAGAGAAACCGACAGCAAACCTGGCACGTCTTCCATATGGAAACATTGCCAAATGCTTAGAAACTAGTGGCAAAGTCTTACAGAAAGTGCTGCAGTATGCTCATTCGTACTAGTATACGAGTCATGGTCATCGCTAATCTGATGACTTATGCCTATTAATACATTCTTGTACTTCGATAACTTCTGCCCAATAGTATGTAGATTTGAATTACTTGAATATATTCGATTAATATTATTATTTACAGTGATCATGATCCACAAGACTTTATTTTGGCATCATAACTTCATTGGGATGTGCATGTTTTCTAAAATTTCTTGAGTCATTTAAATCAATTTCATTAAAGTTTAAAAAAAAAAACCAAACGTGCAGATGTGAGATCATAAATGTACAATTATGAAGCATTTATTGACATCGTTCTGCTGGAAATGGTCCTTTTCCCTGTTGACGATTGCGCTTCTCTGAAAAGTCGATAGAGAAGGATTAGAAACGTTTAAAAATGACTGAAGAAGAGAAAAAGCAAAAATTCCGAGATTCCCACTCCTTCTCGCCTTCCCTCCGACTGATTTAATGCGTGCGCGCGTATTGTCGGAGTGTGAAGTGGCATCGATAAAGGTTTGCGGAGGACTGGGAGATTGATGGGAGTCGGTTCAAGCGAGTCACGTCGCTTCAGCAGCGGAGAAAGGGAATTGGGGAGCGGTGCTCCGGAAGCCTTTAGGCGGGTGGGGAGCGTCGTGGAGGATCGCGTGTTGCGTGGATGAGAGTATGAGCAGGAAGACATGCCTCTCGTGGAAATCCGTTTCGAAGACAATATGTCTGCTCTTTTGACGGATCCTCTTATAGAGACGAGTAAGAAGGCTCATTTCCATTGACATCCTTCGAATTATTCTCTGTATTTCCGTTTATGATAGAGTGAAAGGATAGAAAGAAATAGCTCACGGACGAAGTTGTGAAATGGCTATCGTTCCTCGCAATAGGAACGATATTCCACCTCTGTGAAGCCAAGTCATTTTGTGTGTGCTGTCCCAATCACTGCTTTCAAAAGTAACATCTGACTAAAGCAGGTCTTCGACGCAGTTTCCAGTGATATTATATTTTACTTTTCATCAATTCCCAAAATTAACTTTTCTTTAAATTTTTATCCTTCTTCTTTTCTGTGGAAGAAAATGACATTACCTTAAAGAAAGTGCAGGAACTCCTACTAATAATGAATTTCTTCCGATATTATTCCTGTAATTATATTAATAATTACTATTTATTGTTTCTCAATCTCCAAAAATACATGACACGTAACTTGTCAATTAGCACACGCACTTAGACATAGATAGAAAAAAGAAAACGGAAGATATGTGCATTGACATAAGCTGTCCAGAATTTGTAGGAAAAGACTCATTTAGGTTTTGATAATTTTTTATGCAGCAGGTCTTTTGGCTTATGGTTAAAGGTAACAGATATAATTAGCTTAATTTCTTGGGATAATTCTTTAAAGGTGAGAGACGTAAAAATAAGTAATCCATGCTTGGCAGTTGTTTTTCATACTTAGCAACAGTTTTAATATTTCAGTGGAAGTGTTGAGTGCCTTTTACAGGGTTCGGAGGGCTGAATCATTGCAGTGGACGTAAATTAGGGTTTATTTTTCATCGCATTGGAGCAACAAACATATTTAAAAAAAGAAATAACACCACTATGTTGAAAAATTATGAAATTAAGAGAATGATAAATTAATTATAAAGATGTGTAGTGAAGAATGAAAAGTTACCGTGGAAAAGATTTGTGGCAATTTATACCAATGATTTAAAGTTTATTGATTGACAATTAAATTTGAGCCAGAGCTGTTATTTCTATTGAAACGCACCGATAGTTGCACATGTATACTGATACCGATGAATTGAATACATTTAATCTATAGATAACCGGAGAAAATCAAGTTTTTTTTAATATATTTGGTAAGCTTGTCAGCAAAAATTCTAATATTATAAGTGTTACGAGGCTAATTTTTTTTATGATTTTGTCTTTGGGACTGGATATGACTTTTGATGGAGATTATAATTGAAATTGAAACATGGAGGGAAATTATGACAAAGGAAGACCTAGGGTGAACTACGAGAATCGTATAGGCAGCAGAAAATATCTGTGCAAGGAGCTATGAGGAAATAAAGGGATTGACAGGAAAGATGATACGTAGCCTGGAAAGCTGCTACAAATCAATCCTCGGGATTGATAACCCGTGATGATGACACCTTATAATATTCTAATTATACACTATGTCAACTTGATTTCTTGTGTACTAAAAATGGCCGAATAATTACTGTTTACGTAATTATTAAAAGTGAATTATTATTGTAAATGTTGGCCACTACAAGATTTCATACTGGGGAAAACAAATTGTGATTATGAAATTAATTATATTTATTTAGGTTTGAAATTATCTGTTCGTGGGGAAAACCTATGTCTACTAACGTTTATTATGTGGGTTGCTACAGTTCTGCCCAGGAGAGATATTTCTTAACTTTAGTAAAATAAACCATTGGGGGGAAACTAGAGATGAAAATCAAATACATGTGGATTTACTCGTCGGCCGCATGATAAATTAGTGGTGTATGGTTAGGTAAACAAAATTAGTATAATTACGTAATGTAGACTTTGCGTGCAATTAGATCGTATAACAATGGTTTTGGGAAAATTAGTTCTGATAAAATAGTCGGTTGCAATCAAGTTTTTCTATATTAATATGACAGTATAGTTATAAAGTTGAAGAAATCTAGAAGCTGCTTTAAACTGAGTTCAGATTTCATATTTATGACTCGGATTTACGTGCAGTGGTTTGTTTGTCTTCGCAGCTGAAAGCTAATTTTGGCGGCTAATGTTCCTTCTGTGTGTCATTAATGGTGGTATATTTAGTACACAAACAACAACACACGGGTTATTTTTATCGATTGATTTTCGGCGTTTTATGTAACACGCACATACACACTCGTTTTTTTAAAGAAATGGTGCGTGAAGACAAGTAAAGAAAAAAGCTGAACGCGAAATTTACGAAAGTTTCTGGTCCAGAAACCAGCTTTGTCCAGAGTAGAAAGAAGTGCACTGTCACTATACACTTCTTTTTCTGCTGACGAAGGGTCCCAAAAGTCCGTGAATTTAACATTTAAATGCTATCTTTACAATTTCATTCCCATCGTCTATTTAAAAAAATATGAGCGTATGCATGGCTTTAATGACGATTCTCCCACAATGGCGCATGTGTTTAAACACTCAAAAACGCACATGAGTACATATTTATGCATACAAAACACACAATTAGTCCTTTTTTCGCCGTCTGTTCAAGTCATACAAAAGGCCGTTAACTGACTCTTAAAAAAAAAATTATTCGGGCATCTTATGACCCACGTGGGCAGTTCAAGAATTACTATTTCTTAGAAATACGTACAATTGTATCACAAAAATGTTGATAAGAAACGAATCATTAATATTAGTCACACGAATATGGTAGTTTGGACTTGGTATCTTAAAGGAAATCGCAAGAAATATGTGTGCTTAGTGAAGTTATTTAAGAAGTTGAATTATTAATGTAGAATGTTTCTAAGTTTTTCCGGTTCAGTTAATATCATGTTGCCCCGTTAGAAGACGGGAACGCGAGAATCACGGAAGGAACTAGAATAAAGGCCTTGTCATGAGCCCGTGAATTTCCTTGTGACAAGCTCGGCACAAAGAAATGTGCGAGAAAGGAAGGAGATGTGACGAATATGGGAGAAGAAGAGAGAGACTTATTTCGCAACACTTCCAAATTAGGCACTTATATTTCCCAACATCATCTCATCTACTTCCCCTAAGAGAGCGAGATGCAAACGAACTATTGTTTGGAATAGTTAGTATAATAGCCAAGCCCAGTTCACACGGTGCCAAGGAAGAGATTTGTGGCTGGAATGGAGGAGCCTTGTGCTTCACCTCAAAGTGCAAACGCGGAATCCCACCGAATAAGGAAGTGCCTTTGACGGCCACCGTGTCCGGCCCTGGGAGGGAGGAGATTGGCGCGTATGGGCCGGCCATTATTGTCATCATTGTTGTTGCACGGCGAGTGGGAGGAGGCGAAGGAAGAGAGCGTTGGCGATGGGATCCAAGTTTGGCCAAATTCCTTCGCGAGGTGCATTTCCCCAATCCCCGCTCACATTCGGACAGGCGTGAGAAGAAGGAACATATTTGGGTCATCTAAAGAGAAAACTCGTGAGTTATTACTCCGCTCATCCGCCGAAATGGTATAATTATGGATTAGATGTTGAAACTTCAAGGGGGTAAGCATTGGCTCTCAGGGTAGATTAGTTAGGTATATTACACGGAACGGTGTACCTTCAGTGCACAATTCTTTTACTTCTCCACCGTCATTGAATTATTTTTCCGGAATGTTTGGAGAACTTATCGGGGTCCAACATTTATAAATCATGATTTCCTTTTGTAAAATCGATTTTTATCACTTTATGCCCGTGGATCAGTTGGCTTTTTTTTGTTACGAATGGCTAATGATAGTTCAGCAGAGAACTCCTGAATATCTCGGGAATCAGTTCTAATCAAAATGTTATCTTCAGTTATCGTCCACCAAAAATTACGAACATTCCTTTATGTGTCGTCAGGATTATAATATGAATACAGGAATGGACTCATGAAGAAATAAGAGTAGCCGTGAAGAGAACTTAAGTGGAGGGTTGCGTTTGGTGAATACATACTTTTATTGTGATCAGCTCAAAAGGCGAACTTAATATTTGTTCCGATGCAATGAATACCCATTCATTTAAAGTCAAAGAACCCAAAGGACTTCTGGTCGAGATCGTCAAAGTACGTGTTTATTACCTCATCGCTGAGGGGATGGATGCTCCTATTTCGTCTCAAGATCCTGCGGATAAATGCCTAGATAAACGGAAGAGAAGTCGTTATCCATTCGGCATCCCGTCGTAGCTGGTAACCTTTGAATCATTTTGACGCTTAACCTTCGGTGCACGCTAAGTGAGTTTACATCGGCAACAGGTGATCTCAAGTGTACTGCTATTCACCGCTTTTCACGGTCGACTACTCTCGCCGATCGAGCTAAGAGGGGTGAAGGCCCTCCCTCTCTCTTTCTCTCTCTGCGCTAGAAATGAGCCAATTTCGTTCCCACTCTCCCGTGGACTGAATCATTAGGTCATCTACTAGCTTTTTTGATTTGGCTTTGTTAAAGAATTAATTCCATTTTCTCCACGTAAATAGTCAGAGTAGACGAATAAGATAAGCTCCAACAGGGTGCATGATCAGCTATGCTAGCCCAATGTATTCTCTTATGTTCACGTTCAACCTAAAATACAATTCCCACGCCCTTGTTCCCGTACCGATCGTGTTACGCTGCACTGAAATTTCTCTGGGCACGAGGAATACTTGAATTTGGGAAGAGAAAATTATTTTTTCTTTCAGAGAATTCTGATGACGATTAAATCGTTTTCTTTGTACCACGTAGTGACTGATACGGTAACTGGTGATGAAATACTATATAAAATGATTACTGGTGTAAATACGAATAGGTGGAATGTTCCTCTATTCAATTTCTTTCGCTGTAATGTTTAAAATTCTCGGAATCGATCCTTGAAACCAAACAAATAAATAAATATAAAATGACACAATAATTTATTTTAGATGAATATAAATAATAATTAAAAAAGAAACAACGGAACAATGAATGAACGCTATTCAACTTGTGGAAACATATTGAAAGCCGTCGATGAATGCAGTTTTAGAGATGATGGACCTCTTATATGGCAAGATTTTCCTCTCATGGATGATAGACCTCTTATAGAATAGTTTTCCCCTGTTTTAGGAAGTAAATTTGTCATTTGAAGGACAATACTGTATGTAGATCATGGCAGAATAGAAATTTTCATTTTTACAACTTTTTAAAAAAAAAAGCATCAACTATTAATAATAACTGTTCAAGTATTTAACTGATTCATATAGTTTCGGACTTATCTCCTAAAGTATTTTAAAGAATATAAATATAGTTATACATGTTATTAAAATATAATTAGTAACCAGATGAAAAATATGAGGGGGTGGGAGACGTGCAAGGTAATAAAATTACAGGCCTTTTCGTCCGCTAGGTAGAAAACCAATCATTGGATTTAGATAAATATTTAAATAAAAATTACATACATTTTAAGTTTTGAGTCTCTTATTTCTATTTATTATTTCAATTATAATGCACTAAAATGAACAAATAGGAGATATTATCCCAGAAGGACCTATATATGTTAATAATCCAATAGTATTTTGCGAAAAATATAACGAAAAGCTAAAATTATTAGTCATGACTCACATGTCATCAATTATTAGTCATGAGGTTCAATGATCCAGTTTCCTTCCCTGTGCCGGTTATTGTTTCCCAGGAAGATTTGGTACCCGAAAAATCACATAGCTTGGGTGGAGCTGCAGGTGCCCAGAGTGACTTACCCAGGAATCGTACCCGGGCCCTCCGGCTAGTAGTCCAACTCTCTACCCTTTGGACGACCGCGACTCACATAAAAATATATATACAATCAATATCACAAAAGATAATAAATAAAATCAGTCAGAAAAAAAATACACTTTAAGGAAATTTCCAAACATCAATCTGTAGTACATACAAAAAAAAAGAAAATCCCCATTTCATTAACATTTGTTTCCCAATCTACAAGAAAAAAAATTAAGCTGTTATATTTAATTTTATACAACACATCAATCAAATGATTACAGAAGTTGTTTACATCTTTTCGTAAAAGTTTGGACTCTGTTAGGAAAGGGCTTAAAAATTTTTAGCATTTATATATATATATATAAATATATATTTATATATATATATATATATATAAAGTCACTTTCTTGAAAAACCCACGAACGTGCACAATAATGTAAATTCACTAAATAGTCAACACAAACACAGAAACTAAAACATATAAAAGAGGGACTCACTGGTTCTCGAATTTTCGGTGGTGCAACCACCTTCCTCAAGAGGAATTAGGAACAGAACTGAGGCAGACGAGGGCCCGAAAGCAGTGAAGCACCACTGCTTTCGGGCCCTCCTCTGCCTCAGTTCTGTTCCTAATTCCTCTTGAGAAAGGTGGCTGCACCACCGAAAATTCGAGAACCAGTGAGTCCCTCTTTTATATGTTTTAGTTTCTGTGTTTGTGTTGACTATTTAGTGAATTTACATTATATATATATATATATATATATATATATATATATGTATATGTATTAGTATTTCAATCCAAAGTAGGATTTGTTTACTGCAACACACATATTTTCATTCTCCTGCATTTGAGTGCAAGACTAGGCTGCGTATTATAAGGAGAATAATTTGGTGGTTTCCCGTTGCCTTCCACATCGCAGTCCTGCTGCCGATGCCCTGACTCGCCCGCAGCTGTGGAAGCTGATGCAGGGCCGACCACCATTGCCTAATGGTGAAACTGCTGCCTTTCACCATGGGTTCAGGGTACCCTTTTAGTAGGGGTCTATTTTTGTCGTTGTCTTTTTCCGAAATATCATTATTATGGTTTGTCTGTTAATGTGTGGTTGCCTCGTTCCGAAAACCTATTAACAAAATTTGTTCTAAGTTGAAATATTTTCCCCCGGTCAAGGAATTAGAACCAGCGACCTGTCCCGCTCCACAGGCAGACACGCTACCTCTGGTCTACATAGTTTCGTACACGAAGAATTGTGAGTCATGCTAGGTGCATGGCCAAGGCGATTTATTTATTCAAGATTTACTTATTTCAAGAGGTCAATTTCCTGGGGAGGATTGGATTTGGTAAGTTATCTGATGGGGAGAAGAAATCTTTAAAAACATTATATATTTTCTTGCTCGAGTTTACGTTCGAGCCTGGTTTCTATCAACAGAAACAATTAAAGCACCTTATCACGATTTCTTATTCATGCGTCCATCGTTAAATTATCAGGATATTGATCCAGAAATCAGTAAGAACGCTGTTGAAACATTTTCAAATCATATCTGGTTCCAATCACGGTTTTAAAAAATATGACCAAAGTTATGATAGAAGTAGATAA
Organism: Hetaerina titia; assembly: GCA_037158775.1. Taxonomy (NCBI): domain Eukaryota; kingdom Metazoa; phylum Arthropoda; class Insecta; order Odonata; family Calopterygidae; genus Hetaerina; species Hetaerina titia. The sequence goes on along the minus strand of CM073769.1, from coordinate 45,300,329 downwards.
AGGTGAAGAAGAGGAAGTAGAAAAAAATCAACTAAAGAGGCACCAAATTGTGCACCAAAATGATTTTTCTTCCTTTGAAAACGACGAGGTTTCGTCTTTTGTAACTCTCGTGTCAAAAACTTTCTTTACGAGATTCTCTATCAGCACCGATTTTCTCGACAAAGGCCCTTAACATGGAAGAATTATGTTGGTTACAAAAGTGAAATTAAAAAACTGGAGAAGACAGTTTTTGTGAATGATGTTGCACAAAAAGAGGTGCGTAAATCTACTCTTATAAAAAAAATATTCAATGTTCGTTCGTTCGCATATGTATGTTTTGATTCTTTTCAAAGTATTGTTCAAATTAAAAATATCTTTTCCTTAAAGAAAATTGTAGCTTTATTAAAAAAACATAATATTTTCACACTTTCCATGTTAGTTCGATGACTGTTACAACTTCAAGGTATTTGAGTCGTCTACTAGTTGTCCGATTCAAGTGAAATTTTGTACATTGCTTTTTTTGTTTATTGCGATAAGATTAGGCTGTGGGAGCAGCAAACTTTTGACTTTCGGAAAATACCCTATAGCTAAGGGCCACCCTAATATATAGAAATTAAAATTACGTTTATTAAATTGTGCGTACTAATATATAGAAATATATATATACATATGGAAATATTTTTACATTTGTGACCTGCTCAAATCCGCCTTCCCCACCTTTCCTGTGTTTGTCTTTTATGTGTTTTCCTATCCCCTTTCCTTACACATCTATTTCTATATATATTTATATTAAAATATATATATATATAATATGTGTACAAACAAACATATATAATATATCATATATTGTGTGTGTATTCGGGTAGTTTTTTACATGCACGCACACACACTTATATATTTATATATTTTTATACATATATGTGTGCATGTGTGTGCCAAGTGTGTAAGCTATAATTCCCTCGTGTCTCACTCAGAAGGTCGTAGTTCACCTTACCGTGGAATCCCAGAGGCAGGCAAAAATACACCAGCGTCGCTTAATGACCGGCTGTGACCTTTTGCATCGAGAGATAAAAACAAAAGCCTAACCAGGGGGGAATGTCGGGAGGGATTGGCTATGGAGTTGAAGGAGTGGAACGCCCATTGTTGGAGGCGCATTCGTCGAATTGTTACCGCCATGGCATTGTGGGTCACGGGGACGCGTTCGCTTTCAGCCCCCGGGCGGAAGAAGGGAAGGGGAGAACAGAGGGAAGAGTGGAAGGGGAGGGGGGTTAGAGGGGTTGATAGGGGGAGACGGAGGAGGTGGTGTGGGGAGAGGGGCGAGTGAAGAAGACCCCCGTTTCCTCCTGCGATCCCTGCTTTCTTCACCTCCGATGACTCTCCTCGGGCCGCCTCCACTTTCTCCCACGCCGCGCCTCCTTCACGACCTAGCCAAGCACTTGCACTGGGCTCCCCCAGCTTCACTCACCCCCTCCCGAGGCCCAACCCCCAGCCTCTTCGGTGCGAATTCCCTATTTCCTGTTCACGTGCATGCTCCCTACTTCCGTCCCCGCCTTGGCGAATTCCTGACGCATCTTCCGACAGCCATTCCTTTTCCTGCCCCTTTCCAGCCAGGACCACTCGTTGTCACATCGATTGCGCTAAATATTTTGCTGGACGAATCGTAACGCAACATTTTCATCAGTGCTTTTGTGAAGGATAAAGAATTTGATAGATTAATTGGTGGGGCTGGGCATAGCGAAAACTAATAGAGACTAACCTTAAATTGGAATGTTCACGTAGGGCAACTTCTGATATGTGAATTTTTAAGAATAGTCCGTGCCATTTTCAATAAAATAGCATGGTATTTGCATTCGCGAAATTAAGGAAGTGGTAATTTGAATTTTTGGGGATATTTTTTAATTATCAGTAGTGTATGCGAATTAAATGAGGCCGCGGTAAACTTCATGCATTGCTTTTTTGACATTTAAAATGCACGCTGAACAGAAAATTGTAATTTATTAAAAATAGCAATGTTACTCAAAATTAAAATTTAATACGACCGGTTTCAATGTTACTACATCATCATTATCAGGTCAAATTTTATTTTGTGGAAAATTGCTATTTTTAATTAATCACGATATTCCACCATAGCACGCCTGAAACGTCTCTTTTTAAAGAAAATTGTAAGTTTCATGGCTACGTTAAGTTTATTGACCCCATTCCTCGAATTTTTGGTCACCCTAAGGTATTCATTAAACTTAAGGAGGAGATATGAGTTCCCATCTGTCCGGCGGAGATCTTCCTCCGCCACCAACGCCTCCTTCCGCGTCCACCAACATCCCTCGCAAACATTTCCACGCTTAGAGGAGTTCTCTATCGCCACTTTTATCTCTCGCTCCCCTCTCCTTCCCCTCCGCTTCTCTCCATAAATCTTGTACCACAGCTTTTGTAAAAGTTGACTGCGCGGACCGATTTCACCTTTGAACTTCCTCCTTGGAATTTTCCTTAATATGATTTTTCTTTCTCTCTTTACGATTTTATGCTCTCCGATCTTTTCTTCCTCCCCGCGAAACGATTTCCAAGGCCGCTGCCGAAAAAGAAACGGATATGCTTTTCCTTTTCCAGATCTTGAGTCTTTCACTCGTCGTTGTTTTTTATGTTAATTTTTTTCACAGCTTTCCCTCATTCATTAGTCTTTAGCGAAAAGATCGATAACCGAAGTCATACAAATTTTCCATGGAGACTCTCTTCCTATGGAGACTCTCTATTTATCCTTACGCCACATGAATTCTTTTTACCGAGAATAGCTCTCTATTCGTAAATATTTTTTAATTTACTCCCAGCATTTGTGCCTTTGTTTTTTTCGCGTACGCTGCCTTTAATTTCTCTTTCCATCGTAATTCTTATGATCTCATTATAACGTACTGCATTCGTATAATTTTCCGACGTTCATTTCTCTTCCAATCCTAGAATGTGTTCCGTTGAATTACGTACATCAAGGGAGCAGCGAATAAGGGCCAGATATCGGAACCTGCAGTCTATTAACTCGTCAAAAGTTTTTAAGTATTTTTATGTAGTAATAATAATTTATTAGTCGGGTAACTCATATCTGTTATGCCCTTTCTTCATTTTCAACAACTCAATCAATGATATTCCTAGATGAACGGACATATTGGAGAAAGTTCGGTTTAAAAAAAATAAACAACTCGATTAGAAATGTTTGGTAGCAATGACTCTTTCCATTGCATTCTCTTAACAATATCCATTTATTACTTTCCTCAAAATTTACCGATAAGTTTTATCAACTTCATGGGAACATTTGTTTCGGCCATGTTCCAGTTTGTTTAGCCGTTAGTTATTATCTTTATGCACTGATTTGCTCCTATGATGTTTTCTCAAAAATCATCTGCCCTAATAAAATATCAAGGCTGACGTCTATATACTAATTTTCATGAATTAACGTGCTCGTAGCCTATAATTTAATTATTTCCTTTAAGGTGAATTATATATCTGAGAAATTAATACATCACGGACAAGCGCGCATATATTTTTCCACGATTGACCCAGATATTCGTTTGTTTTCAAAATAGTACGGTTACATTTCTGAGGTTACGCGTCACGTTTCTGTAGGTTATCCACGTGGCCTGCCCCCTTGGGCAAGTTTAATCTCATTATGGAAGAAATTATGATTGACATTTATTTTAGAAGTTCTCCTCATCTCCCAGATGTCAAATTAAAAAATCTATCTTTTCTGGTTTACTTGTAAAATTGCCGAAACTTGGGGTGCAATTCGATGTATTACTCAATTCCGGGATGGCTTTATGTTGGAATTCTTTTTATATAGACGCAAGAGTGTTGGAATGATAGTTTCAACACCTTAGAAGGTGGGTCAGATCTATTCTCAGACTAAAGTTGACCCCGCGTGTCTCCGCTTGCTCGGAGCTCTCACGACATACTCGTGTTGCTCATACATTTAGAATGAAGTTAAGTGTCTTTGTTATATTAATTGCATGCTCCTCAGTCACGAAATATTGCGTCCGGACCTTCTTGATTAAACTGATGATACGTCTAATCACCATGACAAAATCCAGGCCACACTTGTTTTTTCAAAATGTAACAAATTCCAATATAGCAACGTTGATAAATGACAAAGAAAAACTTTGTTTCAATCCACCACTTTATTTCAGGTGCGACTAGTTTCGACGCTACGGCGTCATCCTCAGGTACCTATCTTTAGTTTTATTTAAGAACTTAAATATAAAAGGAACGTAGCTACGGTCATGAATCAAGTCTACTTACTCTAATCAAGTTTACGGTCCCGATATTTTTGGTTTACATTATTTAAGAACGTTTTTAAATTTTGTTTGTTGTAGAAAGCAATTCTGAATTTGTCTTTCGGGAACAATTTGCTAATTTTCTCGGACGGGACACCATATTACAGCAATTTTGCCCACTTAAGTTTTTCCTTAATAGTATTCCCTGAATTGTAAAGTAGCCGTTGGGCTTTCATGGAGAGTTTCTTCCCGAGCATTTTGTCCACCATTTTTTCACTGTAGCCATTTGTAGTTGCTATATATTTGATTGTCCTCAATTCCTCGTTAAATTTTCTTATCGAGAGGGGAATAATAAGTAGTATATTCAGTAGGAAGTGGAATGTGGATAACTTTTGGGATATATGATGGCGGGAGTCAGCAGGAATTACATGGTCTGTAGTGGTGGTTTTGCGATATAATTGAAACTCGAATCCTTTTAGACTTTTAGTCACTGTAACGTCCAGAAAACTTAGTTTTCCTTCTTTTTCTTTTTCACACGTAAACTTGATATTTGTACACTGAGAATTTAAAACCGACAAAAAACTGTGCAATTGTCTTTCAGTGCCAGTCCATATTGCAAAGATGTCATCCACGTAGCGGACCCAGAAGTAAATGTTTTTTGTGTCAACTGAACTATTCATAAACAATTTTTGTTCGAACTCGTCCATGAAAAGGTCGGCTAGGAGCGGTTACAAAGGTGGTCCATGGCTAAACCTTCTGTTTGTCTAAAATAATCACCATTAAATTTAAAATAGTTTTGCTCCGCACACACTTCGGATGGACTCCACCTGAGGATGACGCCGTAGCGTCGAAACTAGTCGTACCTGAAATAAAGTGGTGGATTGAAACAAAGTTTTTCTTTGTCATTTATTAAAATGAACTTCCACAAAGTTGAGGCTGAAACTATGGATTTAAATAGCAACGTTGATTGTTGTTTCATTCGTGAAACATTGAAGGAAAAAGTTACATTTTTCAGTCCTGTTAAAGTTTGTTGTTCCGACCCTTCGATGGTGACTATTATGCTGTGATAGGCCTATTTCGATCATACGCATTCATAATGCTAAATGAATTAAATAGAATGGTTTCGTAAGAAAGGTCTGCACCATGAGAAACAGTAAATTCTAATGTTGCTTGACTGTTGCCTTGATTTTATTTTTACATTGAAGAACACAATCAATCAAATAAAATCATTTATTAATTTTCATCCCTGATGTGCAAGCTCTGCCGATTGGTATTGAATGAATGAATTGAATTTGGAGTTTTGGTAAACCCAAAATATAATTGACAATATAAAGGTAATGTCGAAAATCCTCAGAACTTCGCTCTGACTATTATATGCATGAAGAAAAATTAATACTAGATATTTTATATACATATACATACGTACATATATGCTACAAGCCACCAAACATATGGCAAAAGGTGCAGGCATGAACGGAAAATTATGTGGAATAGCGAAGGGTTTTAATGGACTGGATTCGGAGTGAGCTGTTGTAGTTAGCACATAAAGCGTTGAACATAAATGAAGGAGATCTACGGTATCTCCACTATGGTTTGAAAATTTACGCTCTTGATGACTTTTTCTGATGACACTTGCAAATGTGAGATTAACTGAGCTGATAGAAGTTGAAATTCGCCGAACTACGTACCATGAACATTCTAAAAGTAGTAATAACGGTTACACCTCACGAGAATCAGGTGAATTTGGGCTACGCTCATTTTTTTACTTCATAAAATATTATTTTTTTAACATTAATATTTGAAAATCGTTCTCCTTTACTTATCTAACTGAAAAGGGGAAAAGATCGAAAAGAAAGTAAAAAACGCATCGCACTCTTTTTCACTGAATTAGGTTATCGCTTGCCTGATATGTAATTATTAGTAGAAAAACTGAATGATATTACCCCTGTTACCACAAAACTTAATGCGTTTCTGATGTTAGGAGAAATCAACAGCGATAATTGTATGCTCCTCAGCGCAAAACAATTAACGTTGATATTTACACATTTTCAGCTAATCGAAAACTCACCAAAACTCATCAATAGTCGCTCAGAAAGTAATAGCGATGTAAAAGAAAACTGAAAACAATTACGTGGATTTCCCATCGCTGACTGTGTTAACGTCATTTCCCATTGCTGACTGCGTTAACGCAGACAACAATGGGAAAGTAATTCATATATTAAAAACTGATTAGAATTACTTTTCGAGGACAATATCGTGTTAATAATATCATCTCTATTTATCGACTGTGAGAGAGTCCATAGGAGGAACGTTGTAAACCGTTACTTTCAATTAACTTCCTCTAAACTTCTCTCCGGGGATGACAATCCGTCAATCCGACAATCCGTTCACATATTTTGGAGTGTGTAGGTAGCGACTTCACGCCTATGGCCAATAGTATCCCCGCTATCTAACAATTCTTATAAGAAAAACGCTTTGAAGATATCTTGCATGCGTAGTAATAGCGCGCCTCGTAGTCTCTTACAAAATATCACCTGGAGATCTTTCATCGTGTTGAATTCGCGCCACTTTTTATGGGAAAACCTTGTATGGTTGGAGCCAACGTATGTATATGAGTGTGGCCAATTTGAGAAGTTTCACAATAAGTTGGGTATAAAAGGACCGAAATGGGGCCAGAGTCAGATTTTACAAAAGCACAACCGACAATATATACATACATGCACTGTCTGTTCCAAAAATAAGTGGAATGATTTTTTGCCACCTATACGGGGTGATTTGTGGTGGGAAAGGTAATGGGAGATCTTCGGAATGCAACGTGACCCACATCAGTTAACTGTGTGCAGTTACAGTGTGCGGATTGCTGCTAGACTGGACTGCTGTTCGACGGTCAAGTCACGAATTCACGATGCCACTTTCCATGAAGCAATGATATACGATTATATGGTGTATTAAGCATGGAAAATTGGATTCGGAAGGCCATGAACATGCTTAAGAATGCTTATGGACATGGAGAAATGTCCAAAGTGATGGTTTTCTGTTCGCACATGATATTGGAGGAGGGTAACAAGGAGGTTGACGAATAGAGGATGTGGAGATATTGGCTGTTGACAAGTTGTCACCAGGAAGGAAGAAAATCCTATAGCCAATAAAAAATACAGAAGAACTCCGATACCGGTATTTCGGTCACCAGGTGACCATCTACGGGGAGAGAAATCAAAAGGGAACTTGACAATTGAAAGAAGACATGCACCAGGCACTGTCCAAAGTCAAGTGGGTGTTCAGGTCGGGGGGTGAGGTAGATATACTTGGAGGGGCAAGGGGGGAGGGGTTTAACCCCTGGTGACCGAAATACCGGTATCGGAGTTCTTCTGCATTTTTTATTGGCTATAGGATTTTCTTTTCCTGGACATCCATCAACAACACAGTGTGATGAAAATGTGCAAAAAGTGAGACACATACTCAATTCTGATTGACCCCCAAGTGTCAGGATGTCAGCAGAATAGTGCAATATTAAAAAAAAAACCACAGTGCATCGTATTCTTACAGAAGATTTAGCCCTGAGAAAGGTGTGCCTAGATGATCCCCAAAGTGCTGTCAGACATCCACGAGGGATGCTCGTAAGCCATATAAATCTCGAGAAAAAAGTTTCTAAAATATCATAAAATAAATTTAAAATCCGGAAGCATTCTGTTCATTTATTAAAAAACGCGCTCAATCAATTGGAAGGAAGGAAAAAAAATAGAATTCGTATGCAATCCGTGCTTTGGTAAGGGGAAATACTTCGTTCTTTTCGGTTTACATTTTTTTGTTACTGCTGTTGGCGCGTCGCCACTTAAAGCTGAGCATTATTTGTTCATGAATTATGCGTGCGTGTGCGCTAAGGGCCAAGAATGCCTTTCGCCCGACGAGGGACGGGACGTCGCCCACTCCCGTCTCCGGTGGCGCGTCCAACCGTGTCCTCATCGTCGACTCTCACCCTCCCAGCATCTTCCCCTTCAACCCTTCTCTCCCTTAAAAGGGGAACGGTGAGCATATACTCTCATCTTCCTCCTCCTCCACCGGAGACGAGGGAAAGTGGCAGGAATGAAAGCGACGGACACACACACAACTGCGGCCACAATCGACCACGCATGCTCTTCCAACGATGAGTGGTGCTCTCCTCCAAGTAAATAAGGCATAACTCCTTTCCCCTTTGACTTGTTCCAGCGGCGGCTTTTGTGTGAGTGGGGAGGGGGAGAAGAGGATATGGAGGGGAGGGGTCTGGGGTGGAGAAAGAGAGGATTTGGAAGAGGAGACCGGAGAAAGCACTAGCGATGATGCGCTCACCTGTCATCCGCCGCGTCACAACCTTCTCCCCCTCACAACAACCTTCCCGGGTAAACCACAGTCGGGAGCGTGCGCCGGAGTTTTCTGGCAAGAGCAATTGCAGGCAATAACATTTTGTGCGGGGGAGGATTCGAAAGAGTGTCTCGGGCGGGGGCGCTCTTGGCCATGCAATAGCAACGGGCAAGGCAAAGGTCATGGGGAGGTAAGAAAAGGAAAAAGGCGGTGCGTTGCCCCTGACTACTCCATCCGTTTTGATCACTGAGTGAGATTGCACTTGCCATTGATTCATGGCCTTGCATGAGTTCTTTCAAGAGAAGTGTGGACGGTAATAAGTAGATATCGCGGAATGAAGACGTCATGTTTCCGGATTCAGAAATTATTTTTTTCCCTGCTTTAACGCATTGTACTACTCCAAAACTCCAAATTCTCTTAGTAAAAGTCAGGATGACTACTTAAATTTTTAAAAATATATATAAAAAGCTAATTATGGCACTTCATAAATGCGAATTAAAGTTGTCAACATTTGATATCTTTATTAATTGTATTTACTTTTGAATTCCCATGGCTGTGAGAACCAAGGTTTTACAAAGTGAGATAATAAGCATGCAGCAACATGGTAAAAAGTGAGAGAAAAAATATTTACATTGGATAATTGACATGAGTCATAAAAGTCGGTTGAACAATGAAAGCTGCTGGTATGGGCACATGTACGTAATTAGTGGCTACCGAGACTCATTCACTTTTTATCACTTGGGGAAGATTGGGTATGAAGAGGAATGAACAATCAGAATTGCGCTTACGAAAAAAAAAACATCTCTCTCGATCTTTACTCACGTCCTTGGAGTGAACATCATCAAGTGGATCATTAACGTCTTCCACGAACTTCGCTCTCAGGGGTGTTAAAAAAACTGGAAAGCAGGATTCACGAAAATTTCCCTGAGCTTTCGCTTAAAGCCAACTCTTTGACTACGATTCCGGAGCGTTAACTTTGAATAGGCTGTTCTCGAGACCCGAATGATGCTGCATTTGATTAGTGGTTGGGTCGTCCTAAACTTTCACCCTGTGTTTCACAAGGAGCGATAGTGGTGGCGCGTGACTTCAATGGTAGCGAGATGAGCGAGCGATATGGCTGCTACTGAATCAACCATCAGGATAAAAGTAAACCTATTCATTCATCAAATGAAATTCAGTGAAAAGAAGCACAATTATTATATTAGGTTGGGAGGCAGCGAAGCGAAGGGTTTGAAATTCCGAAATATATTACTGGAAAACTTTTTTGTTCATCTTTCACATTGAAAGTTTAGTTGTTTTCTTTGAAATATCATACCGGCTTTGCAGTAATTTGAAGCTTATGCAGGATGAATAAGAAGACACCATGACGCAATGAGAGGGAAATTAATGTGTATTTTGCATTGTAGATAGGAAAATTAATTATCATTGAACCCTGAAATCGTAGTATCTTAAAATTATGGTCCTGGCGATGGATTGCACCTTACCTACCGCCAACCATTCCTTTTTTTTCTCTTCGTGAGGGCACAAAAATGGTTCTGAGTCAAAAATATTCCTCCTCGGCGATTCGAAATGGCTAGGCTTGCGAAACGTGGGTTAAAAAAACATCCCTTTTGTACCATGCCAGTTGTATTGTGAGTGATTCTAATCCGACACCAAATCCTAGGACATGTTAATATCAACTTTGAATTTAAATCCCGCATGATTAGAGAATAAGGTAAATTATTATAAATTGGCATATTAAGTCGGCTTTGTGAACATCTAACACTTCGACTGCGCGATGTTATTATCTGCGGCGTAAATTAGAAATGCGTAATATTCTAGCTCCAGTGTCGACCCTCAGCATAAAAATATAGATATAATAAAGGCATTGTAGTGGGTATTTTGAATGCATAGTCTTCATTTACATCGTCAAGTCCTGCATTGATATCGATTGATTCATATGGTTAAATAGAAGGGTCAATAATCAGACACTTTCTGGATGTTTAATTTACATCGAACAGGAATTCGATTCAATTCGAACGTTCATGAACACTAATGATGCGAGGAAGTTGTTTGGTAGATGGATTGTAAGACTAGTATACGTAAGAATATACGTATACTAGTATAGTATACGTATAGTATACGTATAAGTATACGTATATATACGTACTAGTATACGTATAAGTAAGTATTGTAAGAATATACCTACGCTAACCGAGACTGCTACCTTTAAATGTTCAAAGAAAGTTAGATCTTTGTTGTTTATAGTTACATTGAAGTACGCTCCTCATTTTGACGGTCGAAACAATGCGGTCAGCCTAGATACTCGTAAGAAGGATTTAGTATATCCCTGGATTTTGACGGTTGACGTCCTAATCCGAAGGAGAGACACCTATTAGTCAGAAGTTGGGAATAGGGATAGAATGGAATCACAGATATGTTTTTCTCTTCCTCTTACGAGTAGAATTTTATAAGCATTCGCCATTCTAATCTATCCTAAACTTTGGTCTTGGCTGCCCCGGGTCCGAATTCCATTGACTTTGGTCACCCTTAGCATCACCCAAGGTGTGTAAATGTTGGGGCATGCGCTCTTCCCGGGAACACGTTGGTGGTACAAGGAAATAATAAGCCCTCGCCCTTCCCCTGACATGTTAACTTTCTCACGCTGAGCAGTAGGTCGAAGTATGGGTGACTACTTACCCATCAAAATCACATTTGGGTTGATTATTGTTTTAGTTTAAATTCTATGGCTCGAGGCTCTAATTTGTAAAAATTTATGATCACTGAATAAGTAAACTTTGTATTTTTTTCACACTAAACTTTATTAAACTACTACCGGTTTCGAAGCGTAAGTGACATCATCAAGTATATTTCAGGGGTTATCGCCAAACCTGATGATGTCACCTATGCGTCGAAATCGGTATTAATGTAATAAAGTTTACCGTGAAAAAATAAAATTTTAGTTATTCAATGATTTTTTTAAAATTTACTGATTCTTAAATAGGCAATAGTGGCGGAATTTGTATAGCTTTCCTAACTTTTGCAATTAGTTAACATCCAAGAGAACTGTTCATTAAAAAGCGATCCTAAAATTTTATTATCACAGGTACTGTGTAAATTGTTTTTGGAATTCTAATTAAATGTAAATATAATTGTATGTTATGTTGTGTAAAATAAGGTGCAATGGGTACGTGATACAAGTTCCATTGATTGGATTCCAGTATCGCGTCAGCGGCTGCCATTTCAAGTTGTAACAATTTCATTTCGTCTTCAGCTGCTTCTGATGATGGAAAACGCTTTCTACGAAGGTGTTTCCTCAAACTGGAGAACGGCAAAAAGTCACACGGGGATAAGTCTGGACCAAAACGAGGCTTAGAAACACACCACATTGATTTTTCACTCGGTATTCCGTAACAGCATTTAAGGTGCAACTTTCCCAGCAGAAACCACTATGGCATGTTTTGGTATTGGTTACGCAAGAGATTTCCACACAGATTTTAGCCGTTTGCTTAAGAGTAAAAGTCCTTGAAAGAAACGCCTCATATTTCTGTAACTTCCACTTACACTTTGAGCACCACCTACATGCGTACGTCGTGTTTGGGTTCGAGCAATCTCGGAACATCCCGCGCACAAACACGTCTCATGTGCAATTTTTCTTTTACATACGTGTGGACGACAGTCAATGGAATTTACTAATTTTCTGATAGTTATCTCAGCGTCACTCGACAATATTCTCTCACGATGGGAGTATCGGAACTGCTATTTACTTCCGTAAGAGCCCTTCCTTTGAAATTGATGGTCTCTTATCCTGAAACATTTGAAACCACCTTCTAGCTGGGCTATAGGGAGAAACAGACTCTCCATAAGTCTCCTGTAGCATTACATAGACCTTGAATGATGATTTTTTCATGCGAAAGTAAAAGTTCAATGTAGCATATTTTTCGTCGCTAGTTACCTTCATCGCTACTTTATAAGAATTGAGCATATTCCAACCTACAACGGCAGCCGTAGGCACAATACTGGAGGTAAATCATTTAAACTTGTTGTTAAAATACATTACATATTAAGCGAATAATGTAGCGTAAAATTCAATTTTGAACAGTAGAGAATTTTGTGATCACTCTTTATTGAACGTCCATCGTGTAAAAAATAGCCCACGGGTCATCAAAAGGGCGTGTGGCAGGGGATATTTAGACACCAGCAACGCGTATAGAGTGTAAGTCTCCATCAGAGTAATCGGAGGAGATTTTTTTTCTTTATTAGTGATTCATTCTCGTCATGTTATATTTGTGGGTTGCCCGAGGGAAAAACGAATCCTAGAATGCATATGGTCAATAATATAGTATACATCTCTAATTCGTCCACTTTTCCCCGTCTAGTGTGGCTACATTTTGTGTCGCTTAGGACAATCCCTAAATCCAGCGCTCCAACAAGAGAATTTTCATTTTGATCCCATTTGGGGTAACATATACCTAGTTCCCAGACAACTGCGGTAAATCAAGAGTGCCGCCCTGGGCGAACTGCCGGCTGGTGAATGGAGTATACGTAATTCAGGGCCCCCAGGAATTGGGTCTTGGATTATATTCTTGATGTCGCTAGTAAACTCGTGTAATATAGTATACTATATACTTTTATTTTAATGAAGGTTGAATCTTTAAGCATATATGGTCCTTGATCCCAACTTATTTGTTAATTTTGTGGCAAATTGTGTCGTTTTCATTAGTTTTCAATAAAGGGCAACCTTTTTTCTTATTTTTCTATTCTTCAATCGATGCTTTACAAGAATGGCTCCAAAACAATCTCATTATTCTCCGTGTGGGATTCTGTTCTCTCATTTTTTCATCGCTATGCATTCTCGTTTTGGGTTTGAAAAATCCAGCATCTCCATGGAGGAACCACCGATACAGTTTTTATTCTTCCCCAGAGGAACTGCCGATGCCACGGTGACGCTCAAGTACGGCGGTCCTATTCGAAAATTTAGAAAACGTACCATAGTTACAGCTATTCGTCTGATTCTCTATCTGAAGAAATCATTTCATGAAGTAGGTATTTAAAGTACGTTATGGAAGCCATACTACTGTGAAGGTTCAGTTGAAAGGTCGTGCTCAGAGGATCCAAGCCGAGATCAGATCATAGCAAAAATTTGCTTCACCTGGAATTCGAGCCCGAGACCTTGATTGAGGAACCTAATGCAGTAGTGATCACATCAATCCTATCTCTCCTCTGCCAGGCATTATCGATATGATTGTTCAATACATGTTGTCTATTTTGGAGGAGGATAGTTTTTTGTCCGTTATTAAACTTAACTGGTCAGTTATTTTATGGCATTAAAATGATAATGGATTTCAGGTGAAATAGGCATCAACTAAAGGTGTTTGCCCCACTTTTTAGAATGTGTTATGGTCAAAGGGATTCAAATTGAACTTTCATGCTTGAACTGCACCTTCTTACCGTTTCACTTTATGTTCTCACCGTCAAATATTTAATCCTATCCCTCTGTCATAATGGAAATGGTGGAATTTTAGTTCTGGGTCAATTTTCCACCATATATTTTTTCATAGAAAAAAATGGCACAAAGTTTTAATTTTTAGCAATGACAGCGTCATACTCATATATGCCCCGAAATGTTTGCAAAATCAATTTCTTTCAATGAGAATAATTCCACATAAAAACGTGATTTTTTCCATTTTCCAATAGCCATTTTAGCATTCATACTATTATTTAGAAAAAAATATTGTTTCTTTATACTTACATATTTTTTATCTACTCTTCCGTTGACTTCATAAAGGACAAAAAGTATTTTAGTGCTAATGAAACTTACACTACAACAACCCGTGAGGGCTAACGTAACATTTATCATTGTTGAATGATGAAAATAATCCTCACCTAATCCAGAGGGGAGAATATAGTTAAAATTTTATATTAATATGTACAAGTATGGTGCTACTAGTATGTTAAATAAATGAATTAAAAGGGTATACCTAAACTTTTATGAAAAATAAGAGTTTACGCTGAATTTTCTTATCACGTTGTCCTACTTTTGAAAAAAAATCAACGGTAAAGTTGGTGGACAGTAAAGTTTTATGATTCAGCATCAAATATAATATTTACAACCTATGCTTAACCCAGAGACATTTTTAGAAGTCTAGGGTAATTTACTCCAGTCCGTGTAAGCTCAGCGACCGAAGTACGTAATAACTCAGCAACCCGAAGATTCAGCTTCATACCCCATGGTGCTGAAGAACATTATTTGTTTTCATTTAGAGGAAATAACTCTACGGAAAGCATTCGACCGTTTTCCACCAAGCTAATTGGGTTGACAGCTTTTCTATTTTCAGTAATATTACTTCTTATATTACTAGAAATTGATTCTCATCACTAGCCATCACTACGCGTGTCTTGATGCTTATTTCCTATTCATATCACCTACGTCCTCCCATGACTAAATCCGACAGCTAAATTTTGATGGGAACTCATTATCCTATCATTATGAATCTTAACACATTTAAAATTCACCAAACATCCCCACCAATAATCACCAAACAATCAATCGAAACCATGAACTGTTTCTTTCCGCGATTATGTTTCCAATTTTCATTGCTCACATTTATATTGTAATAGTTTCGCTAAGCTAAAAAAAATAGAGTTCCTATGATTAGAAAAGAAATGACTCATTTCTTGACGCTGTTCTCAGAACCGTAGTTTATTATATTATTTTCATTAATTTGACCACAAAGATTAGACTATTTACTCCTATTGCCTCCCTCTTTCACATACCAGGTATTTTCTGCGGGTCTAATCCGTCACACCTCTGTGGATGAATGACATTATGCGAACAAACGTTTAGGAAAGGAAGACACGAAATTTCGGACATGGCTAACCCCGTCCCCCATCCATGTCTAGTGTCAATGATCCGCAAAGGTCGCGGAACCCAGGTTTCCCCAACTTTCCTCCTCCTCTGGCCTGGACACCCATAGAGATGCGTCGGTTTCTCTCCGGCCTCCCCTGTGCGCCTTACTCCTTCCTGCCTTGCCTCCTTGGCGGCGCTTATGGTTTCGGGGTGGGTGGAGGAGAAGGCGGGAGCTTTCGAGGATGGGGGGCAGGGATGCTGCTGCTCTCGGCTCGCCCCTCCGACGAAGCCACCGCATGCTTCTCTCTCTCTCCTCCGGGTCCCCCTCCTCCCCTCTTATCCCGTAGCCGCCATCCCCAGCCGCCTCCCCTACTCTCCCACTGACACACATCGGCTGTGCCTTCATAACCACCCTCAGACCTCCTCCGCGGTCACTGTCTCCACAGACATGCCTTCGGTAAGTAGCATCCACCTCCGGCCCAGCATCGGTGCGCGACCATTACTATTAGTACCCATTCTCCTTTGCCGTGTTTCGCCTTGACGGCATACGGTGTCGTTTCTGCAACGGGAAGTGAGCTCCGGTGTAGTTCGGTGAGCGGATTGGATACGAAGTGTGCTGTAAGGTGCTGCGTCGAGATAAAGACTGCGTGGGCGGGTCTGCTCTTTAATCGCTGTCTTCCAGGCCCTCACTCTCGTCATCCGTTGCGCTTCCCACCCCGTGATTCTCCGCTTCCCATGGATTCGAGTGTGGACTAAGTGCTCGCGAGTGATTTCAGGATGGTGTGTAGCTGATTGTCCTCGTGCGGGAAGGCGGGTTCTTAATTTCGTCGCCACATGCCGCGTTAACTTGAACCCCGAAGGTTTTTCATGGTGCTCGCCATTTGAGTGGTGCTTTCTTAATGATCAGTTTAGTTACTAGAAAGATGATTCGATGGCTTCCGCAGAGTCTCGTTGCGTTAGTTTCCATTTTCTGACGTCGGCTTATGTTTCTCAGCTTTTGTCGAACTTCAGTTTCACTTCCGTTGCGGGAGGCGTCTTCAGGTAGAAGTCGGCCTTCTGTAGCGAAAATGAAACTTGTTCTCTTCCAAAAGTTGAGAAACGGAACTGAAACCTAGAAATGGAAACTGTTGCCTCTCGAACAAAATGTAATAGGAAATGTCAGGGTGTAGCAAAAACTTTGTGTTATAATTTATCACCGAAAGAACCGTGTGATTAAATCCATGTAATAATCCTTTGCAAATATATCTTTGGTTAGGATAAGACTTGACATTAATGAAGTCATTCACAAAATTAATTCGACGGAATCTTTTTCTCCAGCTCATTGCGTTTTTGGGTAATAAACTGAAGTTTATGTGGATTTGAAATTTTAATTTCCTCGAGTAGATAAAACATTGCGTAAGAATAGGATGCATTGAAAAATAACTTGTACTTAAGCACTAATAAGAGCGCTCGGAAAAGACTAAAAAATATCAAAGCATAGAATTGCAGGGGAAGGCTTTTATTTTCTCATTTAGGAAACGTAGTTATTGCTTTGTGGAAAGGAGAAAATAGTGTGAATTATGTGATCGTTGTTAAAAAATTCTGAGTTAAGTAGGTGCGAAGGTTACTAAGGTGTTCCATGACTGGATGAAAAAGGGCTTAATACTTTTATCCTCACCCGTTGTGTTTATCTGACGGCGATTTCGCCTTCATTCTTCTTCAGGTGTATTGCCTTCGCGAATTTTTCAACTATATAAAAAGTCAGCCCCTTTGTGGGAGAAACTGCCATCAGATAAAGACAACGAACGCGGAAGAAAAACAAAAGCTCTTCTTCGTTCGACTTCTGAGCAAGTCGAATACAGTGAGTCAAAATTCTGTTCCGTAACCAAGTCGGCATAAACAAGTAGGATTACTTATTTATTTCCTTTACATTTTTAGAGGGCAATTATGAAGTCAATAAAATTAATTAGAAAATCAATGGAAAGGATGGTGTTGCATATGGTTTCGACATGCCAATCGAGGCCTTTGGAAAATGGTAAACGCTTTCAACGACCGATACATTGGGTGAAATATATATTTTTAGAAAAAAAATTTATGAGGAAAGGAAAATACAATAAAAGTGTAACATTTAATTATAAGACTTTGCGAAAACATTGTAGAAAAGTCTCGATTAGGCATTTGTAAATTTAATATTTTCATCTCCTTGAGTACATTTTTATCAAATATAAAGTTTAAAGCGCATATATCGAGTAAAATAGAATGCAGTTAAGCTCACGTCGTACGGAGAAAGAAATATTCTTTGGGGTCGTGGCAAAAGGCAAACAAAGACTAATGCCATTAACTAAATGGATCTTATGTATTTAATTTACTGAAAATTAATCCATCCTCGTAATATATAATCAATCAATTTTTGAAATAAAATGAAAAAATGCTTTTAAAAACATGTAATAGTTTCAAAAGTATCCTCGTAAGAATGGTAGATGGTGAATAAAAATGTATTTGTTTCAGGAGTTTACAAGCCGGCCACTTCATGGAATTCTTTTACATTAGCTATTTAGATGGAGTTAAGGAAAATGTAGGTAGATCGCCACATATTTTTAATATTTTAGCCTCTTAATATTTGTCCTGCTTGCAGGTGGTTACACTTTGGAATTTTGAAGTAAAAATGTAAAGAGTGCATTTATAATTTTAGCAAAGCTTATTTTGTCATTCACAAAAGCGTGAACAGTGATAATTAGACGGAAAATGAAAGATAGACTTAACTTGGACTTAAATTATACTCTTTTTGACCTTAATTTTAAGAAAAATATTGATTCACATATCACATAGTTCTAAATTCATTTTTGGGTCGTCATTTTTAAGCATTCTCTTTTGAGCGTTGAAGTCTCCGGGGGATTTTCATTGAGTCAATGTCGCGAGATATTCGCGGCAACAAAATCTTAGGCCTTGGCCGAGATTCGAACCAAATCTTTAGTTTTTCGTCTGAAATCACTGTCCTGTTAACTCACAAAGATTCTTTATTTCATCGTGAATTCATGCGGACGATCCAGTAGGTTTATGGCTTTCGACCTCTTTTTTTAACTATTCGAATGATTTACGCGTCCAACCTGACTGATTTCCCTCTCCACTTACCCATGGAAGTGCCTCCACCTTACCATCTTAGATATATGACTTCAACAGACCTTTGCATTGATCTTCTCCGTCTATTGGGGAAGGATGATGTCGGGGAGGGAGGGGGGGCAACAGCCGCCTTCCCAACGGCGCGTGTTTCATCTCAAGTCACCACTCTCCATTTCTCCTTTCCCACGCCCCCCACTCACAGATGTGTGGGTGTGTGAACGCATTGGAGGAGAAGTAAGGGGAGAGGATGGGGTCGAAAAACGGGAGGGAAAACTTTCTCTCCTCTTTCCCTCCTCCTCCCCTGACTCTCTTTCCGCGTGCAAGGGATACGAGCCAGACGGGGTGTCGATGTTCGCGCGGGTCTGGAGTAGGGGTCGGAAGGTCAAGCCGTACACAAAGCGGTGGAAATCCCGCCGGCTGAGCGAAGAGAAATTTTAATTAATGCATTCTGCATACCTCGCAGCCGGAATACCTTGTCGTTATTGTGGCATGCATTTTCAATGTCTCGCTCTTCCCTCCTCGGGAAGAGTTCCGCTAAAGAGGCGCGTGTCGGAAAGATTTTGGCGATTTACCGAGGAAAAAATTTCGCCCGCCTACCTACATTATCATTCAGCATGTGAATTGGTGTAAAAAAGTGCTGAAATGCATCTCATAAAATACGGCTGTGTAACATATGGAATGCTATTGTTTGAAACCCAGGATTCTATTATCAGTAGCTTATGCTTTTGATCACGAAGGTGTAATCAAAATCCACTTAATTTTATTCCTATTTGGCCAATATTCGAGATTCTTTTTGCAAATCACTTACAAAATAAGTATATTTTTAATAACTTCCAGTTTTTTTAAAAAATGAACCTCTCTACCAATTATTTCCTTTCATGCACGCTTATTGTTCTCCTTCTCCATGCATTTTCTCTAACGCATTTTCGAGAACTCCCGTTGTATTTACGACTTTGACAGCAGTATATCAAAGAAAGTAACAAAATTTCCTCATAAGCGTCTTTTCACATTGAAGTAATATATAATGATGAATTAAGTTGATGTAGTTCTCTTCAATTTTTGATCATAATAAAATAAAATTTGATTTTTTTTTATTATTACTCG
This sequence comes from Hetaerina titia, assembly GCA_037158775.1. NCBI lineage: Eukaryota > Metazoa > Arthropoda > Insecta > Odonata > Calopterygidae > Hetaerina > Hetaerina titia. The sequence goes on along the minus strand of CM073769.1, from coordinate 45,280,727 downwards.
ATAGTCTACCGTTTGAAGTCGGTTTCGGATGGGCAGAAAAGGCGCAATCCTAAATTTGATAGGCTTGTCTAACGAGAGAAAATTTAACGCCCACACTACAATAAACTGTTCTTTAATTCCGCATGGACTCTATTTCCCTTCATTACGTCCATCATCCCTATCATTTTCCTATGTTCTTTTAAGTGATTACATATTACTTGGTTATTTATTTGATTCATATAATGATGACTAATTTATGCTCTGAGACTGATTATCAATTGAAAATTTATGATTCAGTTAGATGACTTGCTCTTTAAGTCGTGTATATTCGGTGTACTTTGGAAATACGTAATGCATCGGTCAGTAAAGGTTAATTTCTGTTTTCATCATTAATGAATTCCAAAATTCCACTCAATTCAAAATGCAATCTAAAAATAACATTGAAAAAATAGCGTGATACGAATATTGTGACAATTACATCCTTGTATGCATTCGCTTATTGCGGAAATCGTTTATGCAGGGAGTGTGATTGTAAAGGGTTTTATTGATTATGAAATTTAGAAAAGTTCTGATAATGAAACCCGTTATATTCTATCCATCGAGCTCATCAAAATCCAGCAAATTTAACCGTTTAATTTTCCCAAGTTTGACTACCGTCCATCTTTCCTTGCAATATTAATGCCAGAAAGTTACTAGCATTTCGATAAACTTTAAAATGTAGCAGAATTTGAAAACTCGGTCCCACTAAGATTAACATCATCAGATGGATATGTAAAAAAACGCTTTCAAAGACGTTGTACAATTGTATTGTAGTCACCCAAAGTTTTCTCTGATAATGGCTAAACTCTTACCAATATGGTATGTCCGATGAACTTATTTGATTGTGGTCTAATACAATCAAAAATTCCCTCCCCTTGAATTATTGCTTAAGGGTTAAGATGATTACAATATTATTTGGTGATGAAGCGTAGTATTAAGTGATATATTTTGTGTTCTGTGTGAATGGTACTGCATAAATATTTTGCAACTGACCTTTCGAAATTCGAACGTTTTCCTTCAGCGAGCGTTCCTTTCTTGATAAAAGTATGTGTTGTTTCAGTGAGTCATTTTAAAACAATTTTTGGCCAGAATATTCTCAGAACAACTTCTTTCATCGTTCCAACAGCAGCGCGTTTCTCTGGGCTTCCTCCTGCGGCTCCTCGTGTTTGCGGCCGTTTGGACGAGTTGTCATGCAGATCCGGTACCCGACGCCTCCCTGCTGTTAGACAAGAGCCTCTCCCCTCCGGAACCGTCGCCAAGTCCCGCTCCCGCCCATGAAGGTAGTGACCCCCTGAGAGATCCGAAGGTTAGACGGGCACTCATCCGAGCCCTAGCACGATCCCTTCAGAACCTCGGGGGTGACAAGATCGAAGACCCGCGGGTCATCAGCGCCCCTCAGCAGTCAAACACTGTCCGCTTCCGCGCTACGCTTGGAACGAAGACCACAACAAGCTTCCGCACCTCACCGGAGGCTGTGAAAACTACAACGGAGAGAGCGCCGCTGCTGGAAAATAATTTTTTACCCAGATCAATATTGGAGCAAGTTAACAAGCAGATAGAGAAGGCAGAATTTTTGCGCGTTCACCCGGACGAAGTCCTGGTGACATCGAAGACTGAGCCGCGGCCGTTCTCATTGAAGACCTTCGGGAATTCATACGTGGACAGCTTTTCCACGACCACTATTGACGATGGTAACTCCAACTCGTTGAGCAATGACGAAGTTAAAACAACTACCCAGCCGCCCACGGTGCCAACAGAGAGCGATCTTCGTATAGAACAGCATGAAATAAAGTCCTTCGATCCAGCCACCACTGGGACAACGGATGACAGCGCGATACTGCAGAATCAGGATGGAATTGGGAAATCAGTCCAAGAAGACCCCTCAAAGGCTTCCAAGCCCCTAGGATCAGAGGGAAACTCCGTGGACATATACCGAGCCCCTTTAATAGCAGCATTTACTGTACACCAAGATTACGAGACTGGAGCCACCAGGGGAGTGGTGCCTTTACTTCCTGTAATTAACCAAGCATCCACTTCATCTCCCCTCTCATCCTCTATCCCTCAGGGGAATGCTCAGCTGCCACCCCATTTTCCATTACCCAGTGACGAGCTTCAAGATTTAGTCCGCCAAATTACAACTCACCCAGGCTCATCTAAATCCGGAAGGTTTCCCTTCTCGACCCAACCAGAACTTCAACCACAGAGAATTTTCAACTCCCAACTTCAGCGGTTACCGGAGAAACAGAACTTAATCTATTTTCAAGGTTCCCAGCAGGGATTCTCACAAGGGGTTCAGCAGAACCACCAATTAGGCTCTCGACAGGAAGTACAGCAGGGATTACCCCAGGTCATCAACTCACCCAATATCCCCTCAGTAAGAGGTGGTGAATTTTTGACTGAACAACACCAGCTTCAACAGAGATTCCAAAGGATACAAACCCTGCAAGAGTTGCAACAGTTGCAGGCTAGGTTAGACAGGTTGCAACGGCAAGTTCAGGTGGGGTAGTGAAAACAATCTTGGACATTTATGTTCAGCGCCGGATTTGCCATCCTTCGATGGAAACATTTCTTTCACCCATATAAGACATTGCAGCTGTTGTAATTATGTTATTTAAATTAGTTTTTAATGCAGATAATACACTAGAGTATAAATGCTCCACTAACAGTAAGCAGTACAGTCACTGAATGCAGTTCAACCATGGCAATGGAAGTGGGGATGTACATAGACAATTCATTCTTTGTAAAAAGATGTCCAAAAAGCATGACCAATCTCAGATAATATTATGGTAAAATGCTACTCAAGTTTGAACTAATTTAATCATTGTATGAGACATTGCTTTAACCCAGAAGTCACTGAAACTAAGCAGTTCTCAAAGTTTTTACAGAATCTTTGAGACTTTCTGCCCTTTATTGTCTTCATCAATACCACAAAAATATAACTAGTCGTCACCTGGAATCTCGATATGCGTAAATTCAGGTTATTATAAGGACCAGTAAAAGACAAATTCATGTTCCCATGAATTCAATTCATGTTATTTAACTAGATTAGATAGCTGGCATCATTGAAATTTTTTCCTACAGGATTCAGTATCCACAGTGCAGCAGATGAAATTGTACCAAGGAAGAAGATGAATTCACCACTTCATTTCATAATCATATACGAGTATAGTTTTTAAGTTCATGGCTAAAAGACATATGCATCAAAGAGTATTTCATATGAGTTTTTTGTTTTCATTTTGTAATTATTCATTCATTTTAATAAAATGTATCATAAATATGTAAAGGCAGTTGAACTCTTCCTGACAATAGATCTAGAAGGCAAGTTAAGGAAAAGGATCACTCATCTTTTGCAGTTTTAATTTGGATATTAGAATTCAACATATTTTATTGTCATTTTATTTCAATCCTTTCATTAATAAGTTCAAATAATAAATATATGTGTAAGGTCATCAACTGAAAATGGTCCTTTAAAGGGAAAATGTTTCAAATTTATTTTGAACATCAATATTGTAAATAGGATAAATATTGATATCATATGTTGTCAGTTCCTAAAAATAAAGACCAACAAGTGCTCATTTACACTAACCCTATTGGTAAGAACATTATATTGGTACAAAATTAGAAAACAGAAGGTAGGTTTTAGCAAATATCCAACTCATGGGCTAGCAGAAAATCACACAAACAAAAAGGCAAGAAAAATTTGGAAGGTGGGAAGTGCAACTCTGGGGTATTTATAAAGGTATATGTAGGCATGAGGTGAAGTTCATTGATGTAAAATTTTACTGTCAAAATAGTATAAATTTAGGACGAAAAAATACTGATTAGATATTAGATTATTTGTTCAAAATATTTCAGTGTGACATATGCCTTCATGTTTTGATGACAATGGTTTACTGATGATGTATTTGAATTACATACTTGAAGAGAGTCATTTGCTTCTTGTCAGAAAAATATACCAAGAGACTAGATCACCATGTGTAAGTCGCAGCAAATATTTTAATTTGTTGGATAATTTAAAATTTCATTGTTCAACATAACATAATATGAAAATTACACACAGGAATTTAGCAGAGGAATAAGGTATATGATACCAAAATTCATGATATTGTTTTTATTTCACTGTCTTACATTTCATTTCATTTATTACCACCTTCAAAATGTTCTTAAGTTGTGAATTTCACACTTCCAGAAGATCTTGGGGCATGGTGGACAAAATAATTTGCTCTTGAACTAAGAGCAAAGTATGAAAGTTGACTTGGCCTACCCCTTTCCCTTCCTCATTTGATAGGGTATACTGTATATAAAAAGAATACCAATCTACATGCATGTGAGCTATGAATCAGGAGAACAGGTAATTTTTTTGCCCTAATAAAATGTTATTAATTTTTTTTGGGAATTTTCCACAATTTGTATTACAATGTCCTTGAGCTTTTAGGCTATGTAAAAGTGACATGAATGTCTGCATGCCACACGTTTTGGGAGAACTTCATGAAACACTAGATACCTGATAATTGGCTCAATGGTTGACTTCCAGGTAAAACTAAAAAGATAAAAGTTTTAAATCAACCTGACCATTGAATCATCCAATTTTGGATCACAATTAATTATAAATTGTAAAGATTTTATAAATGAATTTGTTTCATCTGTCTTCCAAAAAGAATAATGCTATCTTTGAGTTGATAAATGAAAGAGAGGTATGGAAAGGATGGGAATGAGTGAAAATAGGTGAGAAACTCATCAAATCAGTCCAATTTGCAAATGACCAAGGTTTAGTTAGCCAGTCATCCAAAGGGTTGCAATCATTGCTTATCACATGATGTAATATGTGTGGGATGAGAAGCAATGTAAATAAAAAAGTAGTGAAGTTCTTGAGAAACAGGAAGACTACGTAAAGCATTGAAAATGGGGGAATAATCTGGAGCAGGTGGATAAGTTCACCATGTATTTTTGAAAGTATTTTGGGCAAAGGTGGTCAAAGTACTGGGAGTTAAAAAGAAGGATTATGTTCGTTACAGAAGTCCTTTTAAAGAGGAGAGAGTTGATGACATGGTCCTTGGGTAATGATGAAAATAAGAGGCTAGTAAAAAATTTGATAAAGCATTGCTTTGTAAGGTAGAAAAACTTGGTTACTGAACCAAGGAGGTACATATGCATATTTGGATATTTTTGAGATGCTGGGACAGAGAATATTAAAAAAATAAAATGCAAAGAAAGAAAAACAAATAAGGAAGCACAAGACATGGGCCATGAATAGAGTTATTAAAAGACAATGGGGGCAAGATGAAATGGGTGCACGGCATTTTTATTGTCAATAGAGTTTTGAAAACTGGTAAAAGGAAGAATATCAGATCGGCAAGGTAGGGAGAGATAAAGGATATGCCTGCTGGATGGCATGAAGGAAGGCAGAAAATACCTTGAATTAAAGTGTTTATTTTGTAGGAGGTGGTCACATTAGGTTATGTTAGGTACGGCTAAGAAATGTAGAAATGGTTAGTCAGTGAGTCCTTCCAAATCCTGCCTTAACTGGTAAACCACCATTAATAAATATTATTTCAGATGAGCTACCGATGCACAAAGTTCGAATTGTGATGTTAGATAATGGGTAAAATTATAGGTAGTATTAGATGGTGAGTTTGAATAAGAAACATTCTGTGGATAGATGTGAGGTGTTTCATAGATGTCTTTTAGGAAATAATGAAAATCGTTATCATTAAGTGGTGTATAATAAACCAACAATTTAATTAACTAAAAAAATGCAATGGACTCCGGATAGCTGCCAACTGAGACTTAGAGCAATTTAAAAGGAAAAGAAAATTTACGAAGAAAATTATCCCAGATTGCCTCTTGAAAACTCATATGAAATTCCAAACAAGTGCTTTCACCATTCTTTCACTGCCATTGCAAGATTATAAACGTTTTCAAGGGAATACGAACTAAGTATTGAAAATATTAATGGAAAATAAAGAAATATTCCCTTTAAAACTCCTTTATCATGTTGAATCAGCATTTCCATACCATCATAATGACAAAATATAGATTATAGTAAAAATGCTAGACGTTCAAATAATGGAGTTGGACATAACGCAAATTTAATTTAATTTTGAAAAATTGAGACCACTTTTATTTAAAAAATTAATAAATATAATGGCAGCATTTCAACAACACTAATAGGCTTTTGGCCTCACACGTTTATGCATTATACCTTACGTCCGATCATAGATATTTTGTGCCGTGTTCGCAAACGTCATGTTGCTTCGAGGTAACATATGTAAAAATAGATTGACCATATAGTTCTAGATAGCCCGAGGAATCGCATCACTTGAGATCTGAATTGATAAAATAGAATTAGTAAAAATTACCCGTTTAGCATATTATTGAACTTGTAAACAATGATTATTTGTGCGCATTTTGAACATTCACGAACGCTCACATCCCTAGCCTCTATTTAATTAAAGTATAACTATTAAAGAGTGGCGAAATTCACTGTACTGTGTGATATGTAGCAGCAGATTCACTCGCAATAGTAGTCTTAAGTCTGTCTTATAATTGGCACGACATTAATGTTGATGTTATTCCATTTTATCAGGTGCTGTAAAGTTAAATGTCTTTGAGAAAAAGTCCCTAAAATATGCTGAACACAGAAAATAGTTTTTCAATTCTCTAACTGTAAGATGTAATTTCGCCACCTTGTACAATGTATATCAAATTCTTTTAATACGACCACCTGTCCGATGTCCACCAAATGATAATTTTCGATGGTCATTTGTTTCCAGTAGTACGCAACGTGCTCATGTTTGGCTTACTCCGAGGTGTTTTGTTATTGTCAGAAGCTTAAAATGAATAGTCAAGTTCGAATCGCGAAGAGTCAAAGTTAACACAAAGTTAGAAAATGAGTGCAGATGAAAAGGTTGGGACCCTAGAAGAAGAAGCTTTAAAGAGAAGGGAGAGATTAAGATCTTTGAAAAGAGGACACGATAATCACGAAAACGAAAGTCCTAAATCTGAAGACAAGAACCAGTCACCTTTGGCACAACTTCCGAAGTAAGAATACAATTCGTGTCAATTGAAGCGAAGTAATCCTCAACAATTTTGGACAATGTATTTTGTGTGTTTTATTAATTAAACTATAATCTATTTGAATTTTATTCTCAGACCCAAATTTAGGAGCTACAAACCAATAGATGAAAAGTTTAAAGAGAATGTGCTGCCGGACGAAAAGCCGGCTGATGTAGAGCAAGAGGTTAGGGATCAATTGAATGCTGCAAATTCTAAGGTTGTAATCGAAGAATTGGTAAGTGAATCTCTTTCTTCTTTTTTGAATCTTGAATTTTTTGACGGACATTACCGGTTTAGTAATGTGTAAAGGATAACAACGGTCATCCACCAAATATCGGAATTTTAGATTTTTTATTAAGGAGAATGATAAGTACTAGGTCAATATTGTCAGAAACATTTTCAAGGATGATTCAAAAGGTTTTATTGCGAGTGTTGGTGGAAAGAAAGCATTTAGTGTTCACTTGCATTTAAATCCTAGCATGAATATGGGTGTTAGTATTCTACAGATGTTTTTGGATTCATGATAAATGTGAATATTATTGCTCTAGATAATAAATTATGTTTGACAGCATAGCATTAATGAGTGACAGACCACCATGATCCAGTCAGAAAATGTCTTGATGTAAATTCAAGTCAAGTCCATCAATATGCAGACTTTAATGTGCTACCAATTAGTTCATCCAAACATTAAAAATACTCGAATTTCTGTGTAAAGTCACTTGCCTAGTTTTCACATGCATAAGTGCTTGCGAATTAGGAGGGGACTCAAAGTTACTCTTGTTTTTTGGAACAGTTTATTTGATTTTTCTAAATCTTTTTTGAAGTTTAATGGGAAATCACAAATATTATGACATAATATTTCATTCTCAAAGAGAAAATACTTTCAAAGACAAACATTGTTATGAGTAATCTAAATTAAATACCCCTTTAATGTAATTAGCACACCTGAAACGGTAAGTCATGAATGACTTACTGGCTGATTGTCAATTTATGGTTAATAATGATAATAAATAAAGAATCATGACATTATTTTTGCTGTAATACCATGACATGTTTCAGGACCTTTCAAACTTAGCTCCAAGGAAACCAGACTGGGATCTTAAGAGAGATGTTGCTAAAAAATTGGAGCGCCTTGAGAGGAGGACACAGAAAGCAATAGCTGAGTTAATCAGGGACAGGCTGAAAGAGGGGCAAGGGTCAAGCAGTGGAAACTTGAAAGTGCCACAATCACAAGATTTGGCTGCTAGTGTGGAAGCAGGAGCAATGGCCAATCAAATGCCTGATGATGAATAGGTTGGCATAGTTTGGAGCAGTGAATCAGAACTCATGTCTTTTCATTGAAAATAATTGCATAAAATGTAAAAGTAATTAATTTTGTAACTCTTGCCTTTTCAAAGGTCTCGTCAGTGTTTATTAGTATATGCTTTGCATTTGATGGACAAACACATCAACATCGAATGCTTCAAAGACAATGACTATTTTGTGTATTCACTTCATTCATCGTATTTGTAAATATTGCAGGTAATTGTGTGCATACATCCTTATTAAAGAAGTGATTACAATTGCATTTTTACTACTTTAAATGTTTGCGTTTCCCAAATAATTTTCTAAAGTGAAAGAATACTTAATTAATTCCAATTATTTTACTCCACGTGAGTGGCATGAATTATGTTATGTTTTCTTCTATCAATTTTATCCTCTTACATGTTTTTATGGACATTGCCACTAATCTTGGTGCAGTGCAGCACTGGATTGTAATTTTTTTCAGTACATATTCATTTTTTTTAATGATTTGAAGTTCACTGCAATTTTCATGTAATGAGAAAAATAACCTAACAATCGAACTTAAGTTCGGGATAACATGCGACTTGAAGACTTCTCTCACATTTATGACATGTTCTATGGCTTTTTCTTTGCTTGCATTTCCCTGTTTTTCATCATGAAAATTTCTCGGCAATGATATTAAAACATAACAGATACTCAAACATTGTCTACTTTTACTAAAAGCTTTGCAACACACAGAAAAGTAAAGGTTTGAGTGAAAAAATGCCTCACCGATAGATTGGCTTGTGCCATTCTTTGCACATACCACACTGGCAAATAGATAGGCCTGCTGGCACTAAAAGGGTGAAGGAACTTGAATGGGTTGGAGTGACAAAAAAGGATAGGAAAAATTGGGATTAGTTTAAAATTTTGATCTTAATTGACCTTTTGCTCATACTAAAAATAAAGGTAAACCATCTCTAAATGTTCTGGTCATATTCAGCAACTTTTTTGAGAATATGACTACTTTTGATTTTAGTAAATGTTCTCTGATAAATTAGCCCCTAAAATTTTCTTATTGGCTATGGCATATTTGGTAATTTTGATGATGCCAAAAAAAAATTGGGAAGTCACTGTGCCAAGTGAATTAAATTTCATTTTCTCTTTTCCAGTTTAGTTATGCTCTCCTCATTTATATTGCTATGTTTGAAAAATAGCACTTCATTGATCCTATTTGGCAAATGTTTGTACCCTTGCACACTTTTTACTTGTGAATCCAAGTATTTGACTATATTGTTCACATAAATTTGTTCATTTGAAATTGTTTTCAGCCTGATTGGTTTGTTGGTTTTTATGTGCCACTTGAACAAAATGTTCAAGACTTGAATCCTTTAAGAGCTGTGGTAATTGTGCTGTCATATACTGGATTTTTTGTCGATGAATTTGCAGTGTGGTCACTTTATCTCTCAAAGCACTTAGAAGTCCCATTCCTATTTCAATGGTCCTTATTGTATGAAATTGTAGAGTATGATAATTAGGTGAAGTTTGCATCTAACAAAGCAGAGGATGTTCCAGGTTTTGTTAATTTTTTTTATATTCTCTTGAGTTTTTGTAGTTAATCTTTGTTTGTGGTTATGCATAAATTCAACCCTTAGTTCTGAGAAAGTTCTAATTAAACAGGAAAGTATACTGCTTTGTTATGTTATGTGTGAGTAACCTCTTCATCCCTGGCAAAAAGTGAAACTTCACACTATTCTATTCAATTATAATGCAATAGGTAAGCTATTTGCTATTTTTGTATAGTAGTAGACAGTCACTTAGTGGATAAAATAAAAATGTCGTTGAAGATATTAGAAAGATGTTAATTATAACGAAACCAAGTATTTCTGATGGTATGCCCCTGGAGAAACCAGTATTGTTGTTTGCATTGTCTTATGCTGATGTTATGAGCTACACAACAAGTTCAATGAAATACCTAATTACAATTTAAGTACTTTCTTTCCTGGCAATTTAGAGAAATAGGGATTAGTAAACCTGATTTATTTCCAAAATAAATATTTCATATCTTCATCAGACATTTTGTTTTGTAATGATATTCAAACACAGGAAACTCACTTTTAATATAGTTTTTGGGATTGATAACTTCATTTTGTGACATAAATGAATTAAATTTGTGAATTAAATATTGGGAGGAATATATTATTAGTACAGAAATACTTTAAACTATGAATTAGTAGTAGTATTCATTAATAGAGATTTATTGTATTTTGATATCACTGGAAAAGTACTCGATATGTGAAAATTATGAAAAAATCAGGAAAAATAATTCTTGTAAATGCATTTGCATCATTCTTAAATTAGCACTTGTTGAGCTTACAACATTGAAAAATTCGATCACCATCCTTGATCATTCTCCTTATTCGACATATTCATATTTTGCATGAGCTAAGTTAATTTCTCTGCAAATCACTGAAATCAACATTAACTTTGATTAACTGTTGTTATTGATGGTGCACATAGACATTTCCAGGATATATGTTATATCTTATTGAATAGCAAGCTCTTGTTGAACTGCTGCAATTACCATAATGCAGGTATATGACCAGACTTGCAGATACTGACTGGAAAATATTGCTTAACTCCCAGATACAGGAACCACTTTTGTCAGGAAGAGATACAAGCATAAAAATTCAGATTTACTTAGAATAAATAATTGTCCCACAGATTTAGAAATGTGTGTTTTCATGTTTAGGAAAGGGATGAAAGAAAACAGTCAGATGCATTAGTATAAATATAACATAATAATTTATTCATATAATAACAAAATATAAAATTTCAGTTCAAAGTCGCTGGGAAATGTTTCAATAAAACATTCATAAAAGGAGACGGATCTTCTTGCTTCTTTTCTTAGTTAGCTCCTCTCTGACAATTGTTGCAGTAGTTCATTTTTCAATTAAGGCTAATGGTTTTGCATTTCTGCTTTTAATACAATGGAGGGAAATATCTGGAAAAAAATGGATGACTGATATGACATCAAGGATGGGCATGAAATAAGAGCTCAGCGAAAGCAATTCATTTTTGGGTAGCTAAAAAAATTTGAAAAATGGTTACGGTCAAGTACATAAATAATGTGGAGGGTTCTGGCCGGTATGTTTGGCTAAATGCTGCATAGACTAGGTTTTCTCCTGGGCCAAGATTAAAATATATAGTGCGATCGCCTATTGGCTGTGTTGGACGGTGGTTTTGGTCCATGAGCTTCCGGAACTTTTGCACCTTGAAAAGAAAATAACAAATACATTTTTATAATGCCATTTTAGTGGATATTTTGGATATAATTTTTGCTAAAATATAATATTTTTTGGAAGTTTTGGAATCAAATTTCCCTAAGTACCTATCTTTATTCCATTAAATGTGGAATGCGAGGCTAGTTATTATGTGTAAATGCATTATTGGCATAATATATGCATTGAAATGCTTTCAATGTAGTTATTGGCATTATGCCTGAGTTATTGCAGTCGAAAGATTCCTTCGCCATATTTTAAACACCGATCTATTTCTTATAAAATTTAAAATCATTTGAAATTGAAATAATTTTGCAAATCTCTAAAATATTTTGAAGCACTACCAAGGGTTTGAAATTTCAGGTGGTTGAGAAAAGGTCAGTAATGCATGCTTGAAGTGTTATATGGTATTCAAGAAAACTCAAATTTTGAGTTTGAAGGAAAATGTGTAACTGCCAAAGCAAAAACTGCATTGAAGTAAAAAAAAGCATTTTGGATAGCTGCCATCTTTATGTATTTTTGATTTAGTGATTCTTTACTGAGAAACATCCAATAGTTGATTGCATCACTGGTTTCGGTGTGTTCACACACAAGTTTTTAATAGTTATGCTAGAGAGGAGGTACTGAGTGTCCATTAATGCTGCTGATGTCATCTGATAAATTCACTTGTAATCAGAGCACTCGACTGGGATATACCACTTACTCTGGATACACTTTAACTTTCTCAGAAGTGGTAGCCATAAGATGCTCATAATTTCCCATTAATATGTATTACTAAGTGGGTCAAGGTAGAGCATTGGACTACTGACTGAAGAGCCCAGATTTGATTCCCGGACAAGCCTCTCTTGACACCTGCAGCTCCACCCAGGCTATGTGATTTTTTGGGTACCAGATCTTCCTTGGAAACCATAACTGGCACAGGGAAAGGAACTGGCTCCCCTACCCTGATGTGTGAATTCCTCACGCTGTTGGGCTTAGTACTGGTTGAACTCTACCATCACCTACCAAACCAACCTTCGGGTTGGTTACTGTGTTTATGGTTTTTTTATGTATTACTAAATGAGAACATTGACTTCCTATGCAGTAGTCTGTGTAATTATTTATGAAAGTTAATTATTTGGCTGCATTTATCTATAATATGTCTTAGAATTAGCTGAAAATGGTTTTTCGATGCTGTAAATATATTCGAAGAGAAATATATAACTATTTCAACATTCTCCAAGTCAGCACTATATGTTTCTGAGTGAAAAACCATATTTCTGGGAACTCTTTTACTGTTGTATTATTAAAAAAAACCATAAGTATTCAATTCGAAGGTCAGTTTGGTAGGTGATGGTCGAGTTCACCTAATATAAAGCTAGACAGCATGTGAAATTCACACATCAGGTTACAAGAGGCAGTTCCTTTCCCTATGCCGGCTATGGTTTCCTGGTATCCAAAAAATCCCACAGCTTGGGTGGACCTGAGGGTGCCTGGGAATTGAACCCGTGCCCTCTGGTCAGTAGTCCAAAGCTCTATCCTTGGACTACCACATCCTATTGTTGTATTATAGTGTGCCATTATTCCAAGGCACTGAGAAGGCCATACTTACCCAATGTTATGTCTTATTTGTAAAATATAATAACAGGAACTCTTTTCTATTACAATTATTAGCTAATTTATTTATTACTTCAGTGCATTACATTGAATTCATGATTAGCCATTGTTACTATTCTATCTACTGAGGTACCTTGTTTATGAACCACCTGACATAATGTACAAACTTTTTGAGATACAAACTTTTTCCATATTCCCTTTTGGGCTCTAGGTACGAACTTATTCTCGAAATATGAACTGTGATACTATTCTAATTCAGCATAATGTGGAATACTTAATGCCAGCAAAAATATAGTACATTTTTTTAGAAGATGCTCTTCCAATGATGCTGATGAGGGCAGATCACTTATGCATTTCCCTACTGCACACTTAATGGCCAATATTTTATTGATCGAAATCTGTGGAAAAGTGCAAATTCTTTTTTCTCATAAAACCTCTTGGTTTATCTCTCTGTAAATCCTCTAATCTTTAAGGAGAAGAATGCTAACAAGTAAAAACTTGGTGTTTTGTGGATAGCTAACAACAAAGCCTATGTAACAAGAAAGTTCTTCTCAGGGGATGGCTATGACTTTGTTACTCCCACCATGAAACATAGCGGAACATAATAAAAAGGTTTACCTGAAAAAATGTTTATAGTGGGTATGGCTCGACTCTAGAGGAATTTTAAATTTCATCAAAATTAGTTTTTAGCCTTCTTATACCATACAACTCTATCTTGAATGCCTTATTACCAATTTAAAAAAGCTTATACCAAAGTTCTTTTCCAAAGATATTTTGAAGTTATTCCTGGTACAGAATTAACCATAAGGAATATCTGAAAGAATCATTTCAATATTTTTAATTTCTTGTGTCGTATTAGTCAGGCATTAGTCAGGCAGATGTTTCTTTGAGAACAAGGAAATCATGCTGAAAAAGTTATGGCCTGACAGTATACAAGGGACTAACTGTATTGGAAGGATCGGAAAGTGAATTTTCTGATGTAAATATGGTTGTTTCCCCGGGCAAAACCATGCATTTGGAAATAAATGAAATGAATAGAGAGGAGTTGGTAGAGGAATACGCTACTGAGTTTATCACATAGCTAGCAGTCCAGAAGGTAATGAGTGAATAGGAAAAATAAAGGGATAAGGAGGAAAATCAACTGTCTTCAGAGAATGAAGTAGGCAGCTGAAAAAGGGAACAATTAATACATTTGGTGCGTAAAAAATATTGCAGCACTTGGGAGAATTAGAAGAATTGATTAACAAGTGGCACACAAACCATGCCTTTGTTCCTAGAGCCATCAATATCTCCAATAAAAATGTCATTAATCACTTTAGGAAGGTTTTAAGGAAATGATAGATTCAGCCATTGTTGGATAAGTATTTTAAATCTCTCTCATCTAAGAGATAAAAGAAGCACCTGATGATAACTAATCAAAAACCAAACTTATAAACATAATTGCACAGAGATGCATTTTTTTCAAAGTTTGTAGTCTGAGAACAGATTCCAGTAGGATAACATGTGAAATTGGTTTTCAAGATATAAATTGTTGATAACCCCATAAATTATGTTAGCCTGTAAACATAGCACTGCAAGACATTATGACTACTGATTGTGTAAAAAACAGCTATCTATGCTTTTTGTAAGTTCTTCTTTTGAATTTGTTAAACAATAAACCAGATTAAATATCCTCAGCATAAGGTACCTGAATGGCACAAAATTTTACATTACCCACCATATTTGATTATGTGCCTCTAGAATTGATGGGAAAAAAATCCAACCACATAATCTGTTCATCATGGTGCTTGTGACTGAAATTGAATGTGTTACATGAAAAGTACCAGTCCCAATATACCTACTTGTGAATGGGAAAGAGGTATTGGATCTGTGAAATCAATCCAAATTACTATTTCCTTGCAGGGTGGAGTCGTCAAAGATCCAGGATAAGTGAAGTAATGGATTCGATCATTGGATAACATACTGTCCAAGGGTGGATTTGATATAGTAATCTTGGCACCATTATTCTCCACTTTATGCAATGAGCTTACAATCTGCTTATATGAATGATTTGGAGTTCCAACAATCTGAAAAGTAAGTAAAGACAGTTATGATAAATATTTTTACATCAGGTCCAGTTTATTTTTCAGTAGTAGGTTTTTGATTCACTTCTCCATAGCCATGACCTGCTACAATGGGCTGAACTTCTTATAATACACTATAGTGTATTAGTAGTATGTATAATGTACATATATTATGACATATTCAAATTGTTCAATGGTTTTCCCTACCCCCACATAAAATATGCATCAATTAATACTTCTCTTTCTCTTTTTTGTTCTAAGTTTGTTTAAACTAACTAAAGCTAAACTTGTTCTAAGTTTTTAAGTTTCCATTTTATGTATGGATTAGTGATAAGTAATCTAGATGTTAAAATGTTTTAAATCGATGAATGGAGATAACTATGTTGATTTAAAATGTGATTCTTATTTATCTTAAGATGTTATCCTACAAAGAATACATAGTTTGACTGAATCTGACATTGCAAAATGAGCTTCAAGTTATATTTAAACCACTCTATAGTAAGTTGAATGTGCATGCACTGGAATGGACTCATTTGAGCACTAACTACTTTGTTATCCAATGTTTATATCCACCTGCAGTTAAGATGACTTGCACCAAGTATTTCCTTTCTTGGTAATGTTATTGGCGCTTACATTTGTGTATTCAAATATTCCTTAAAGTTCATATGTCCCCATCTGTCATTATTCTGCTCAATATTGAAAACTAGCTTTTTTCTGCATTTTGCGAACTTTTGGTTACAATTTCATTATGTAACCTTATTACTATAAAGTACCTCAATAGGAGGTATTTTTCATTGTAATTCTATTATTAATAATAGCTGTGCATCAGTAATTGGGCAAGTCAAATCCAATAGTAGATGTTTTATGAGGAATTTTAAATTTATTTCTGAGAAAACCAAATATAAAGTCCAATGTACAGGGTTTTTTAGGAGGTGCAGGTACTTATCCAGGTGATTGGGAATATGAGTTTGAACATTTTTTCTAACATGGACATATGTTCGGATATTCTTAGTTGTGATGCTATGGCAATGCTGTACCATGTATCGTACACTTTGTTATTTTCATAAAGATGCTAATAGTTACAAATTGCAGTATTTGAGATGGTATGATTCACTATAGTTCATTTCAGGAAATATGAAAGTTTATTAAAGTATTGTTTCTTTTATCTAGCATTCCAGACTTTCAAAGTGGAACCCTATAATCTATAGTATATTCTAGTAGCTGTGAATTTCAAAAGTTATTTCTAAAATAACCTTTTTATGAGAGAATGAATTACACCTATTTGGGATCCACTGTGAAATAATTAGTAGAAGATAAAAGAAACTAACATTTTTATGAACAATCATATTTCCTGAAATGCCCAAAATTGAATCCATCTCGAAGAATTTTTTTGAACAATGAAGCATATTTATGGAAATAGAAAAATGTGCCCAAGGAAATGTTTACAATGCGATGGAATCAGAGCTAAGGGTTCATTTGTGTATGTTCAAAAATGTTCAAAATCACATTCCTTATCTCCTGCAGAGGTACTGCTCCTTCCTCCTGATGCACCCTTATGCCTGAGGTTGGATTTGATCCCATGACCTTTGGGTTTGCAATTGAATGAATGATTACTGAGCTAAATAGGTTTCTGTATTAATTTAAACAATAGTTGTAGAACAATTTGTAACATTTATTTTCAGGAGGAAATGGAAAATTTCAATATGAAACCATTTAGCTATAGAATACTATCATTATTAAATATACATTTCTTCATGTCTACTCACCTCATAGAAGAAGGCTAGAACAGTGAGGCCATCATGGTGCTCTATTGCTTCTTTGTATGATCCATAGCTTTCTTTCCAAAATACCATGTGTAGTTCCATTGGAAAACTAATGAAAAGAGATAAAATTATTAGTTTCTCTTCTTGAAGAAGACACTATTTAAGTTGCTGTATCTTTAATGTGCATGAGGGAGTTGTGAATACACCTTGTACCTATGTACCATCAATTATTACTTATTCTTGTGTGAGATTTATCTTTACAAATTTTTGTTAATACAACTTTGTATGTTCAGAGGGAATTTCATTTACTTATTAGATTCCTCAGTGGACAGAGTTATATTAAAATTAATTACGATTGTATGGGCAGGCCCTAATATTACAATCGGTGGTTAGATTACTCCTGGCTGTGCTCGTAGGGGAAAGTAGTGAATGTTTCATACCATTTTTATATTGTTCCCGATTATTTTTCTTGTGAATCAATTTTTGAGATAGCACTAGAGATACCATGCCAATACAGTTTCTTCCTCTGCAAGTGGCTCAACCAGCTCTGTGCCAAGCTTTCACATATATCTAGGTCATTGGCTGGGTCCCTAAAATAGTATTTGCCTTTTGGCTTCATGAAACTTTATTAGCTTATAGAATAAGGATTATTAGAGAAAAGTTAGGTCAAAACTAAGAGCTTTGTTTGTTCCAATATAATGTGTCAGTGGTCCTTGGGCCCCAAATGTTTACATCAAAATACTGTGCTATGTGATTGAGGAGGAATACAGCCAAGGTCTTATGGGTCATGACTGAAAATTGAAGCAGAATTTCATCCCTTCTTGGTTCTCCTACCAATCATAGTTAGAGTCACTATTTCACTTAATTTTTCGTACTTAAACATAATTGTGTAATGTTAATTTTGGTTCACATATTTTAATTATCATTCGCGCTTTCAATTATTAGAGACTCATATCCAATTGTCACCCATCCACCGATGAAAAAATCTTGAAGTAAGTTCACTGGATATTTCTCCCTGAAGAACCTTCTCCTTTACCTCACTGAAATTTCATTATTGGCTTTGAACCTGATTATGCACATGCATGGATGCCATCAAAGTTAGTACCACATTTATTTATATGTTATTGTTAAAAAATTCTGTTTTGACTGAGTGAATTTTAAAAATAGCACTGTGGTCTCCACCATAGGCAAACTGAAAAACGAAGTTATCAATATTTCTTAAACTAATAACATACCTTTTCATAAACCAGCTCACAAACTTAGTATCATATATTGAGCTGCTTGACAATCAGGGGAACTGCATTCAGTGTATTTAACTGTGTTCAAAATACCTTGACTTCTATATTGATTCAACATCATCTTGAGAAAATCATGTTTTTAACATTCGAAATAAAATTATGCCTGCTATCAGATTACTCTATTAACTGTGGTATATTGTTGAGAAAACAAATAGCCAAAAGAATGTATTCTGCGCTGATTGATAGCCATCTATGCTATACGATAAACATTTGGGGTTGGTGCAGAAAGGATGTATTTACGCTCTTAGCAGTACCTCAAACAAATGCCCTTAGAATTCTGTTTCATTTGGACTTCATCGTACGTATTTTGCAAATTCATCAATTATGTTTTTTTAAATCTATAGTCCAATTTCTTTAATAACCCATACCATTAATTAAAACATGGCCTATTACACTCAAATAGTGCGCTTATATCCTCATATACATGCCCACAGTAAAAGAACTTCCATGGATGCTCATGCTCGCACTTTGCTCTCTGCAAGATGTGGCAGTCAATCCATTGTAATTGTAATTTATTCGTTCACCATAAGCATAGAATTATGCATGGCTTTGTCAATACATGATTTACACTTCATATCAATAAAAAAAAACATTATGCAAAATCAAAACAATATGAAAAGTACAAATACATACAATTTACAATTTTTTGGGATTAACACATTTCAATTATACATTTGAAATGGTATGCATTAGAAAATCATCTACACTAGAATAATTTACATGAAAGTAGTTTTTTCACGGCACACTTGAATTTAAAGGAACTTTTGATATTTTTAATATAAGCAGGCAATTTATTGTACATAAGTATTCCCTGATGAATTGGTTGGTTGTAGGCTATGAAGATACACAGTGACCTACCTTATGACTTAATATGTATTAATTTTCTTATAATATTCTTAAATAATTTGAAAAAGTATATATGGGATTGTCTTAAAGTATAGTAACTTTACTTTTATAATATAACTTTACTCCTTTGTTATCATTATTATATTTTTCTATTATTCAGGCAGTTTTGCTCAGACAAGTTGCTTGAGATGCCCTAAGAAATTCGAAATACATGAAATGACCCTAATTGTTTAGGGTCACGTATAAAAGAATCATGTGCCATGGAAATGCAGAGCAAATAAGTGTTCAAAAGAGTAAATTGGACTGGCACTTCGGCGGCGGATTACGATACTTTTCCTCGTCGAGTGGTCGAGTTGTACCCATCAAACAAGCTTTCAAAATAATTGAGCTCGTTTAAGAGTAGTTGAACCCATTTCTGAGGAAATAAAACCAAGGAGTGAGGAATTTATGATAAACCGTCCGAACAAATGACAGTCGGCTACGGACAGACGCAACTTAGTAATTTGCCCTTAGTAGAAAGGAGTCACTGAGTGCCTACAGTTTCCAAGGAAATACGTCATAATCGCCTGTAATTGAGGCCGAGAAATAATAGGTTAAATCCAATCGCTTTCGCCGACTTCGTGCTGTCTTCCGTTACGTTAGGGCCGATCACTTTCTCTTGTCGCTCCCGTCTGCTGCATACTTAATATTTCCCGTTATATCCGGATGTAGGTAAAGCATCCCTGGCGGATTGATTACAATTGAGACCGACGGATTCAATTGACAGACCTGTAGTCGCCGTTGTGGTCATCGGGGTCTTTTGCGATCTGTCTGACCCTCCTGTTAACCCTTTAAAGATGGGTCATTCACTTCTCTGGGTGAGTCGGGTCCGTTGCTGGAGATCAGAAGGAAGCCTCGGATCATTTGCCAAGGTTTTCAGCTCCAACCAAGGGCAGTTAGGAATCAAACCTCCTGGCTAATTATTGTGGGGGACTAAACTTACCAAACCCACTTAGAGTAGGTCCTTCGAGACGGAGTCCGTGTTCGAGACCATCGTGAATGATGTAAACTATGTCTTGACTTTATGGCCCACGTTAATTCGCAACCAAATTGGGAAATGACCTCGGTGTCAAAATAAAAAACGAACAAAAGCTTGACGTCAATAAGTTAGCGTTCGAAAACCAAGAGAACTTAGCATTAATAGCCCTCGACTGAACGCCGCCATTAATGATTCATTGTTCCCATAACGACTCTGGAAGTGAACGGCATTGACTGTCTGTTGCGTGCGAATATCAGTGTAAATAGTCATAAACATCTTTTATGGTAACTAGAAGAAACATTGTAAACTGTGAGAGTTTTTTTAATAAAATTTCGTAATGATCATATCAAATTTTCGGATAAATTATTGCATTCAAATTCACAGAAAGCGAGATTGAAGGAAATGACTAATACGTAATAATTTTTGCAATTGATTTCGGTAAGTCAAAGCCCGTCGATTTTGCGTTAAAGATCAATGTACATCGACTCATTATTAGGCTACCATCTATTCGTAGGATACACTTAATCTCTTTTTTAATATAATAGCCAAAAATAAGGCCTGGCAGTTAAGGTGCTATAAAAATAAATGAGACAGGCGCTGAAGAAAAGAATTAATGTTATATTTTACATGAACTGTAGATTTGCAGCATAGTTTGCGCTTAAGCATTATTTCTGCGGTTTCAAAATTTAAATTACGTATAAAAAGATTTCCAAGCACAACTTAATGGTTTTTGAAAATTTCAAACAGAAATCCATTTCCCCCATCACGAAGTATGTACTTGTACTTGCGTGCACAGAAATTCTAAAATGGAAAACTATTTCTCCAAAAAATTACAATTTTTTGATGTTCCAAGAAACTGCGGGAGATACCGCATCAGTAACTTTTAACGAAGTCATCCGCTAAATATGCATTTCAATGCAACAATTTCAGAGTGTAAAAATCATTCGCCTTGACCGGGATCCCGGTCAAGGCGAATGATTTTTACATTGAAATTGTTGCATTAGTTTGATTTTGTTCGGGTCATGGGACAAATTTATGACTTTGGAAAACCCCTGTGAGTTTTAATTTCGAGAAACGAGAATTAAAATTGGAAAATTCAATTGAGTAAACAAAAATTAGTTTCTTGAAATAAAAAAAGGCAAAAATAAAAAAAAACAAGTTATGTAGAGAAAGACATCGTGCAATTTCGTCTTAATTTTCGGGCTTCGCTCATAGTATCTCTCATTAGAAACTAGTAAAACTTTTTTTTAGATAAGTGAGTGCGTGATCAATACGTATTGAATATCAGAACCTTGAAATGTTTTGATCTAATCACTTTACCGAGTGTCCTCCCGTGCCCGAGAAACACGCCCTTGTGAAACAGTAGGTGGAGCAACAGGCTCATTGCGTTAATCGCAAGGAGAGTGTTATGTGGGAATGTGTTGTCGAGGCTGTCTCTTGTCAAGCTGTTGGGGATGTTTTCGTCTTCGTTGTACTGACGCACTTTTCTTGTAAGCGGAGAGTTGGAGGCTAGAAACGGGAACGTGGAGGTCCGTGCGCAAGTGACCATTTGCGGAAGAAATCATAAAAATAGGAAAATGGAGCGGTATTAGCAGTGATGGGAGAGATAATGGGACAAGGAGGAACGCGGCGTTCAAGTCAATGGACGTAATTAAGACTGCCTTTGAAAACTCAAAATGTGTCTGCTTCCATTTGTTCCATTTCAGCATTCTCCGTCTAAGGAGGCAGTTGTCCACTCTTCTGTCGTTAATGCTTGGCAGTAACTGCTAGTGGCATAGTGTTTCAACACTAATTTGAAGTTTCGAAATGCAGAAGGGGATAGAATTGAATACCGTAAATGCAAATTAAGTTTTGAAACAAGTACGAATCCGCTATGTATTCGGGGGTTAAATTTAATAACTCCTTTGAAAAGTAGAGTAGAGACACCCTTTTTTTGGAGACACTAAATAGGTACCAAACCCATTAAGTGATAGGCAATTATTTTTTTAAAATTATAATATTATATATAAATCAATAATTTGTTTACGAATTCCCTCATTTACGAGGAGTGTTGAGACCTAATAGTTAAAATCGGTGAGTACATGTACGTGTATGCAAATATTGTTGTTGTTGTTGCCATCTATGCGAGGTGGTGATGGCCGTTTCGATTCATCTCTCAATCTCTTTATTTCAATCACTCTTTTACACCCCTTTTCTCTTTCATACCTCCGCGTGGACGTATTCTCGTAATTATCAATTGTTTTTCGTTAGAAATATCACTGAACATAACAGTTTCAGGTTCAACCAAACAGGGAGGACATTCGATATTATGATTAAAGAACACCGTTCATGCTTCACAAAGAAAGAAAACAGATCTCAATTCGCAAAACACCTCTTGGATAAAAATCACACCAGTAGCTTTGCAGCAGACATTCTCCACAGAGAAATGTAAGAACGCAGGTTGAATGCTTTGGAGGAGTTGGATATTTGGCAATCCCTTCAGTCTGAGAGGTTTGAGGTGGTCAATTAAACAATATACCTCTGCCGTGCCCCCCTTCTAAAGTTCTTAAAAGACTCCAATATCTTTCCGCACCAACCCCACCCCACCAAGGCAGTGATGATCATCGACCGTTCCTTAATGGAGGTCAAACCATTGTAGACAAACAACCCCCTAATTAAATATTGAACAAAATGTTTTTTTTTGTTTTTTTCCGCCGCTATTTTTATAAGAACGGTGGAGTGTTACACTATGTTCTTCATTTAATGTACATAAACTTCCACAAATTTGAGCCTGAAACCTTGCCGTACATACCCTCTCCCTCCCCTAGCCCACTAATAGGTTGCTGCTCCTGCACTCAACT
This sequence comes from Hetaerina titia, assembly GCA_037158775.1. Classification (NCBI taxonomy): domain Eukaryota; kingdom Metazoa; phylum Arthropoda; class Insecta; order Odonata; family Calopterygidae; genus Hetaerina; species Hetaerina titia. Next base: position 45,257,685 of record CM073769.1, on the reverse strand, counting down.
TACCCCCTCTCCCACCTATTCCTGATGGCATAAAATAAAAATCTGCACTGTCGGTCGTTTCCCCTAACCACTGCTACTCCTATTTATTAAAAATGTATGCCCGCTCCTGTGGAAACTTGAAGGAGAATGCAGGATGCTAAACTTGCTCGGATGTCCACGTTATTTAATAATGCAGTGGTATCAGCATTTTCAGTATGCGATGCGGATAATATTAGCTCGGATCTCGCAACTCGCCCACCGATTACATTGAGTTACCTGCAATATGTAAATCCTTAAATTTGCGGCACACAATTAACTCCTTCGCAGCGATATCAGTGTGCAACTAATCACCGTGTAATTATTTACGTGAATTTTGTAATTTCTGCCTAGAATTTTAAAATTCAAATCTTATTGTGTAATGTGTTCACGCGATGACTTTGCGCCATAACGATGGATGTCGGTGTGCAACTAGTCACCGTGTAATTATTTACGTGAATTTGTAATTTTTGCTTAATTAGAATTTTTTAAATTCAAGTCTTCTTGTATTATGTGTTCACGCGATGACTTTGCGCCATAACGATGCCATGGTCGTCATAAACAAACTTCATGTCACTGCGGAGTAATTTTCGATGCCCTTTAGCGATGAAAATAAATCCACCAGGTAACGCCGGAAGTAACATCATGCCTTTGCGAGGCTGAGCCTGTAATAACGGTTTCGACCACATGACTTATTTACGACTGGATGGTCATAGTCATGGATGCGTAACATATAGATACGTTCTTTGATGGATTGCCGGGACGTTCTCCTAGTATAAGACCAAGGAAGAATGCAGAATTTATCGGCATATAACAATCTCTGGCTCTTTCTTGCAACTGCCTTCTAATAAGAAAACTAAATTGGGGTACCGGTGCAATTTCCCCGAATGGTCATTTTTATCACAGGAGAAACTTAAATAAAAGCAGAACAAAAATTTGGACATTCAAACTTTTTGCCGGTGGCGTAAATAAAAAGTCGTCATCTAAGTCCGTGTAAATTATAGTTGCCAAAGCGAAGAATAAATTTTAAAGAGAATTAAAATTTGATGATTGATGGTGAATGATGAAAGTTTAATTCGTCCAAATTGCCACAATTTGATCCGTTATATGATTCTAAGCACACGATGGTTCGTTTGCCTGCGAGACATTTACCGCTTGACGGTCCTCCTCTCTCTGCTGTCCCCTGAGGTCTTTCATTCCCGAACTCGTACAGTCAAACCCGTGAAACGACGGAGCTTGATTACCATCTACTGACAGCAGTCGTAAAATAAAATGAATAGTACTTTTAGCAATAGTAACATACAATAAATTTCAAGAAACTGCGGGAGATGCCGCAACAGTAAATTTTAACGGAGTCATCCGCTAACATGCATTTCAATACAATAATTTCAGAGTGTAAAGATCATTCGTCCTGACCGAAGGCGAATGATTTTTACACTCTGACATTGTTGCATTGATAATAAATAGTATTTAGTAGAGACTTTATTTTAAGTTTGCGTGCTTATTTTGAAGCCGTGACTTCTATTGCTTCGGCGAATTATTGTATATCATTATCAGACCTCAAGTTACCTGTACAAGTTACTTGTAAAATGCCTGATGGAAGTGGTCAACCTGGAGATCATCGCTCCCACCGCAGTCCACTCAGACCGTCAACGCGGGACTGCCCGAGGCAATGTAATAGAAAATGTTGACCTTCACCGTAACCTTCATATTTTTCTCGGAGACCAAGTAGCAACCGATTTGTTCATGCTGGATGAGCCATCACGTTATGGACAACTTTCTCATTCGCCTCGTTAAACGCCATGAGATTGTGTATCGATCGCAAGCAACTTGAGTTTCCGACGTACCTTTGGTTGTTTATGCTGTCCTCGCTGCCGATGGAGTCGTTGGAACCCCAGTGAAAGTGCAACTGCGCGAAGATGTATTTTCCTTTCAGAGGGCCTCCGCTCACGTGGATGCGGGATGTATCTTCTTCGGAGAGTGACAGCATCACTGTCGAAAGATTTGTCCATTAAAAAAAATATCATATCATGCAGTAATTCCACAAAGAACATTCTGCTCAGTCACGCGCAGTTACATCATTTGATTTACCAATGTTGGGGAATTCCAACCCTGCGAAAATCATCCCCGGCCACCCCGCCAGTCCACACGTATCCACTCGGAAATTCGAATAAGTGGGGTGGATTAATGGTGTAGCTGGTGAAATAGTGTGATAAACGAATGCAAAATTTGAATTGTTTAATTTTCAATTACGTTAATGGATGTTTTCGTGAAGAATTTCTGCAATAAATTTAACTAATCGTCAATTCAGTAATTGTATTGGTGATATTTTTGTCAAATTGTACGGTGATTCCTTACCGCTTGGTTTAGGTTTTCAAATGTTTCAAACGGCAGAAATGTGCCATTTTCCAAGATCAGGTCAAAAAGGAAGGAGTTTTCGTAAGGAAGGATTATTTTAGTGATTATGGGTAAAGGTCCGTTTTTACTTACTACCACTGAGATAGAATATTATATGTCGCTAATTTGATTTTGGCCCGTGAAAACAATAGAGTGAATCTCGTTTCTTGAAGCTGTTGAATACATGTATATTCAAAGGATTATATATTGTTATCGATTTAGTTTTAGTTGATGCAGTTTAATTTTCATTGGTAGTGATAGGACTGCACTGACAGAAAGTGACTCTCTTAATGTGACCTTATTGAGGTCTCACAAATCATACAAACCTCACAAATCATTTGGGTAAGAGGTACCTTCCGTGTGGGGGGGGGGGGAAGACAATGGTTTTTCATAGTCACCATTCATATCAATGCGCGGGATTAATATAATACACAACCGAGTTCTCCAGTCAAGCATTTGAAATCTAAACGCTGTTAAATAGTAGTCTGTTGTCATTTATCATCGAGTTATCACACCTGGAAACCTCCATTTTCTCGACGGCCTTTTCTGTCATTGTCCTTTCATAAGTAAACTCTAATGGTTGTGATAAATGATACCCTGAGTTTTATAGAATCAAGTTCGTGGATTAAACGCAAATATTATTTCTTCGAAGAGAAGCCCTATAGGGACGGCACCACAGAGGGGTAGAAGTTCACTGAAAGACCGACGCAACGCCCACAGCGTTGGAAGCGGTTTTATGCGGATATCACTGACATAGGGTTTGGTGTGAAAGCAGACGAAGAGTGGTTTCAGCCTCGCCTGCCTTCGTGGTTTCAAGAGAGTTCGACCTCAAAAGAACTCTGCCTCACATACGCGTCGGATAAAGAAATATTATTAGCATATCGCCGAGGGTTTTTTGATTTAACGTGCCCACCCAATTATCCCAGATCATGCTTAAAGGGGTCACTGAGAACGCATCACCTATTGGAAAATGAGATGGAGTCACTGAGAACGCATCACCTATTGGAAAATGAGATGGAATCGATGAATTGCAGTCATTTGCATAAAAGGAAGGAACGAGGTTATTGCGTGTAAATCAAGGAATGCCTCAATTAAAATAAAATCTGTTTGAATTTCTCGGAATGAAAGTAGTCAATTCCCAGAGGATATTTCAAAAGTATCGCTGCGGCTTCCTGATATGACTCGGCATGCGGCGATCGGAATGGTGTGAAATTCCAACGCATAATATCCTCTGGTAACAACTGTAAAGTGTCTATTTTACACTTATATAAAAACGTGCATTTAAGCTGCTGAGAATCCTTTCGGTTTGTTGCTACACTTGCCTATATGTTCTTAAATGTACACACTTTGTTACGCTGAATTGAACAATCCATGATTCTGAGACATTTTTTTCCGAATTAAGAAATGTCTCTTGCGCAGTATTGCAATCAGTTTGGGTGATACAAAGAGGGTCACGGGAGTCCCAGAACCCTATCGTTTGCTGCATTACCGTCGTGGTCCTCGCGTGATATTGGTGTCCTGATTGTGACTCTTGCTTCCTTCTCCTCTTATTACTTACATCTCAGGCAATGATCCAAGGTCTAATCTGATTTTCGAATCTTTTCGTCAGAAGGCCCGAAGCAGTTGCGTAAATGTGCTCAGAAACTGTGTGACAATATTTTTAGGGGATAATCGTCGTGTAATTCAAATAATTTAGCTCTCCAATTGACCAAATACAATTATTATCAACAAACTATGAAACATTTCGGAAAATTTATCCATCAGTTTTGTTAAATATTTATTACAACTAACCTCTATGGCATCTACCCGTTAAAAGCAAACAGAAATACCCAATCAAAATCCGAACTGCAAATCCAAACATTCAATGAAGGCACCGATGGAATATTCGTTTCTGTGGTGATTTTAACTATTTAGTCTAGTCAATATTTATTCTCGATTAACAATAATTTATGCTCTCATTCAAGGTTGGTGTCAGTGTATCATATTGGTACGGGATTTCACAGGACGACGGTTCTAATCTTGGAAGTAGTGGGTGTTTCATTGATATTCTAATCTCTCCTAATGTGACACGCAGGGAGTGCATACCGCCTTGCGTAAAATTTAAAATCCAGTTACACCATATATCGATTAAATAAAAGTCGACAGAGAATTTTTCTCGTATTTTAAGCGAACAAAAATTGGAAATCCATTGAAATTTGCATCTAACTCCTACTGAGTGAAACATCTTAAGGGTTTATTTGGCACGCACACTGCGACCGGTGTCACCTCAACATGGGATCGTCTGGCGTAATTGCAAATGTTTCAATAGCATGCAGCAAAATAAGGTGAGTCGATCAGTCGGTCATTAAGTGGAAATACGACCCTGATTGGCTGTTCGATTTCCCTTGAAGATCATGTTGTCAACATTAATCTCGATACCTCGTCAGTCACGAATGACCATTAATAGTTCATGCTAAAGATCCATCTATCATATGGCCGTTCACTTTATTGATTGCAAGTTAATCGAACGATCTTTCCCATTCACAGTACACATCGCCGACCGCTTGAGCAAGATAATGTTGATTGTCAAGAAGCTTCCCTGAGACCCCTTCGGAACTTGGTAGGTGCTGAATTATGGCCTAGTCATTTATGGATATCTTTTTCACACCTACCATTTTTATTCCTATCTAATCCTGTTATGCCTGTCGCATTTACATATAATTAAATCAAATTTCTTGGCTTTTCATATCTTTAACAACAATTGACGTGGTGGAAGGGCTTGTGCGTTCTGATAACCCGTAGAACTGTGCTAGCGGGTGCAAAGATATATATATATATATATATATATATATATATATATATATATATATATATCCCTCCCATGGACTACAACCTTGTCGTGGTGGAAGGGCTTGTGTGTTCCGATGACCCCTAGAGCTGTGCTGGCGGGAGTAATAATAATTACTCCTGGAAGGGTCACCCATGCCAGATAGGTCGAAGGTTAGGAGCCAGACGAAAGGTAGTCCACGCAGCGTCTGTTCCTCAGTGAGGCGGCTGCAATGGCGTCTGACCCCAGTGGGGCGGCCATTAAGTGATGGTGTCACGTTAAAAACACTATTGAGGAAGGCAACGGGAAACCACCTCAATTATGATTCCCAAGAATATTATGATGGGCACTATAGATAATATGAGTCCTGGCAACTACGGGACTCGGCCCAAGAGGCCGTGTGTCGTGCCCGGCAGCGGGAGAGGCAAGGCTTCCGCGGTCGTCATCCCACGAAACCCTTGCAGGGAAGGAATAACTTCAGCAGGACAGAAGACTCAGAAGAAGGCGAAAGTAGTAAGAATAGGAACCTGGAACGTCAGGACAATGTTGAGGAGAGGCAAATTAGAAAATATTAAGCGAGAGATGGAAAGAGGTAACATAGATGTTTTAGGCCTCTGCGAGGTGAGATGGAAGGATAGCGGGGATTACTGGAGTGACAATTATAGAGTAATATACAGCGGCGGGGACGAGAGCCAACGAGGGGTTGCCGTAATTTTAAATAAAGGGGTAGGAAGAAGCGTAGTCAACATAGAGCAAGCGACAGATAGAATTTTACTCGTAGAGATTAAAGCAGAGCCGACGAACTTGGTCATTATTCAGGTATACATGCCACCGAGCAACCACAAGGAGGAAGAAGTCGATAGGATGTATGATGAGTTAGAGGATATCATCGCGAGTGTTCCTGCAGGGAAACATATAATAGTGATGGGGGATTGGAATGCGACGGTAGGCGAAGGAAGAGATGGTGGTGAGGTGGGGGACTATGGGTTAGGCACGAGGAATGAACGCGGAGAGAAAGCAATTGAATTCTGCAGGAGACAGGGGTTAGTCATCACCAACACATGGTTTAGACACCACAAAAGGCGTAGGTATACATGGAAAATGCCAGGTGACTCAGAAAGGTATCAGTTAGATTATATTATGGTAAGGCACAGGTTTAGGAACAGTGTGATAAATTCGCACAGTTTCCCAGGAGCGGACGCGGACTCTGACCACAATTTAGTTGTTATGAAATGTAATGTTCGTTTCAAGAAGATAAGGCAAGGGCGGCGGGTTAAAAAATGGAATTTAGAAGCAGTAAATGAATTAACGAAGAAGGAGTATCAGGAGGCTGTAGAGAAAATGATGGATGACGGTAAAGAACTGAGTGCTATCGAAGAAAAATGGGAATGTATCAAGAAAGGGATATTGGAAGCCGCTAAAGACACTATAGGAACCGTTAACGGGAAAAGGATAAGGAAACCATGGGTAACGGATGAGATGATTGCAAAGATGGACGAGAGAAGAAGATGGAAAAATGTAAACACAGAGTTAGGCAAAATGAAGTACAAAGAGTTAAACAATAAATTGAGAAGGGACACAAATAAAGCAAAAGAAGAATGGTGGAAAACGCAATGCGAGGATATGGAAAGTCTACAGAAGAAGGGTGAAATTGGTGCTCTATACAGCAAGGTTAAGTTATTATCGGGAAGTAAGAAGGCAAGATCTGTGCTAACAGTTAAAGATAAATGGGGTAAGATAATAGTTGAACCAGGAAAAATCCAAGAGAGATGGAAGGAATATATAGAAACACTGTATGGTAAAGAACTTAGGCCGACAAGGTTAGACATAGAAAAGGAACATGAGTTAAAAGAAGATAGCTTAGGTCCAGGCATACTCGACGATGAAATAGAAAGGGCATTAAAGGAGATGAAAGCAAACAAGGCTGTGGGGGTGGACAATATTCCTGTAGAAATGTTGAAATGGTTAGGGAAAGGTGGGAAGAAGGCCATATATGGACTGATTCGTAGTATCTATGAGGAAGGAATCTGGCCGGAAGATTTTGTGAGATCGGTGTTAGTTCCTATTCCAAAAAAGGCAAAGGCTTCGTCATGTGAGGATTACAGAACAATAAGTTTGATATCCCACGCAGCTAAAGTTATTCTCAGGATCATCAACAAAAGGATAGAGAGTAAGGCAAATGATTACTTAGGGGATGATCAGTTTGGGTTCAGGAAAGGAAGAGGTACGCGTGATGCCATTGCAGTAATGAGATCACTAGTCGAGAGAAATATAGAATACAATCAGGACGTTTTTGCCTGTTTTGTAGATTTCGAAAAAGCGTTTGATAGAGTGAATTGGGAAAAATTAATGCGTGTATTGCAGAAAATAGGAATGGATTGGAGGGACAGGAGACTGATCCGCAACCTGTACATGTCTCAGACTGCTCAGGTGCGAGTGGGGAACGGAGAGTCCGGATGGGCAGTGTTAGGAAGAGGTGTAAGGCAGGGTTGCCCATTGTCACCGGTACTGTTCAACGTATATGTAGAGGAAATGATTAAAGAGGCATGGGAAGAACTGGAGGTAGGAATGAAAGTCGGAGGGGAATTCGTAAAATCGGTTAGGTTTGCTGATGACCAAGCATTAGTTGCTCAGTCAGCCAAGGGGTTGCAAGCATTGTTGAGTGAATTGGAGGTTCAGTGCGATAAATATGGGATGAGAATCAATATTAATAAAACAAAGGTTATGCGATTTTCTAGAAAGAAAAAGGCTAAGCTAAATATTAAAATAGGCGGGGAAAGAATAGAGCAGGTAGAGCAGTTTACATATCTCGGAAGTGTTTTGGACCAACACGGTCAAAGTGGTAGGGACGTAAGGAGAAGAATTGCGCTAGGCAAGGAGGCTTTCTCAAAGAGGAGGGAGTTGATGACGGGGACGTTGAGTAGGGATGTTAAGACAAGACTCGTAAAAACTCTGATATGGAGCGTAGTTATGTACGGCGCGGAAACGTGGTCGCTGAAGCAGGAGGATAGACGTAGATTGGAGGCTTTTGAAATGTGGGTATGGAGAAGAATGGAGAAGGTGAAATGGACCGAAAGGAAAACAAATGAGGAAGTACTAGAAATGGTGGGGGAGGAGAGGGGTTTGTTGAGAGAAATCCTATGGAGGCAGGAAAAATGGATGAAAGGCGTATTGAGCGGTAGTGGAATGTTGAAGAGGGTAATAGAGGGGAGAATGTTGGGCAAGCGTGGTAAGGGTAGGAACAGGATAGGGATGTTGGACGGGATGAAGGGAGGAAAGAAGTACACCGAGATGAAGAGGGACCTGATATAGATTAGTTTGCTAGGTGGGGAGTTACAAAATGTTTATTTGATAGTTGTGTCCATCCAAAAACCTACCTTAACCGGTAGATTACCTAATAATAATATATATATATATATATATATATATATATATATATATATTCAAACACGAAATACCGCCATATGGCGAATAAATATTCATTCAAATTGAAATAGAGATAAGGAAAATGGTAAAGGAACACATATAAAGGACAAACACAACAGAGGTGGGGATGGCGGATGTGAGCAGATCACGAATGTAAAAATATTTTTCCTCGACCGG